>CABEGB010001090.1:40772-60079 GCA_901521435.1 Crematogaster levior
ATATATCTTTGGCTATTTAAAATACAAATATTCCTGATAGAGTAGAATTCACAGAAAACCAATTAAAATATTAAGAAACTTTAGTACAAAAATAAAATTAATAAGATATTAGGTCAATGAAACCAAGAACTATAAATAAAAATATACACTCATATTATTAATTATTAATGTCTTCCAGTTTTGGTTTAGATATATCTCAGTTAATAATATCATATGTATATGACCTAGAATACTCTGACAACTTTGATATTTTTATATGTTTAACAAGTAAAACTCAAATGTAAAATAAAAAATATATCATATTAAGTATCCATATAATATTAAATTCAGAAATATAAATAGTATACTCAATATGATAAAAGCATTTATGTGGCAACACATACATTTTTAATCAACAGTAATTTATAAATACTTACACAATAAATTCTACAGACAAATGCTTAAACTTGAAACTGGAAGGCTATCTATGTATGTATGTATGTATGTATTATGTATGTGCGCGTGTGTGAGAGAGTGTGAGTGATAAGAAAATGTATATTACATATATTAAGATGACTTAGCATATATTAAGATGATTATGTGCCTTCATTATATGATAGAATATCCTGTACAAATATACATTTTTTTAATTAACAAATTGATGACAAATCTGTAATAGAATTGTTGTAATTGTGAGTATCGAGCATATACTGAATACGCGGTCACTCGTTCCATTACGGTGAGTTAATGTATATGTATGTGAGCTAAAAATGATACATTGCACGGGGAGTGACGTCATGACGAGTCAGCTCCTTGGCCGATGATCGACACAGTATGCGCGTAGCGTGTCGCGACGAATATGAGTGTCGAACAACGAATGCCAAATTTGTAGTAAACTTGTCCACGATAAATTTGTTTTTTTAGTAGTAAAATTAAATGACTAAAGAGAGAGATCTGTAAAATTATCATTATTAAATTTTTATATTATATTTTAAATTATATAATTAATAAATTTATATAATTTTGCATTCTGATTTAAGATTTTTCAAGCTATAATTTAATTAAATGTTATACATTTGCATTGTTTGTATTTATCCTTACAGTTAATAACTGTTTTAATAAAATTAAAAAACGTTAGATATAACGTTGTTTTCAACGAAAAATACACAAAAACCGAAAAATTTTTTTTTGCGTAGTTTGTGTTCAGTATGGTTGAAAAGATTATTAATGATTGACGTAAAGTCTATTGCGTCAAAATTGTGATTTATATAGAATATTAAGAGCTATGAAATATTTTTTAATTATTCAAACTTAAGGGTTTTTTATGTCACTGAATACTAATCTGTTAAAGTTGATAAATTTAAAATAATGCAGGCGAATATTAAAATTAAAAATAATGGAATTTTTATTTTTGATATTTGCCATTGTAAATTTATCAACTTTGACATCAGTTTAATATTCAGATCAGTATTCTGCAACTTAAAAAACTCTTAAGTTTGAATATATATGTATGTATAAAACATTTAAAATTTCATTAAAAAATTAAAAATTAAAAAAATATTTCATAGATTCTTAATGCTCTATATAAATCACCTTGATACAATAGACCCTATTGTATCAAGTTAATCATCAATATCTTTTTAATTAACAAATTCTTAAGAGTTTGAAAGTCCTAATAATATATTTAATTTTGATTACAATAAAACTTCACCAATGTGTGTGTGTGTGTGTGTGTGTGTGTGTGTGTGTGTGCGTGTGCGTGTGCGTGTGCGTGTGCGTGTGCGTGTGCGTGTGCGTGTGCGTGTGTGTGTGTGTGTGTGCGCGTGTGTGTTGTTATATCAAAATACACTAAAATAATCCTTTTTGCAATTTTAACTGCAAATTTTTCAAAATTGTGACGTGATAAAGTAATTTGTTAAACGAGATCGTATTCAGTGTCCAAAAAACTGAGGGAAACGATTATTCTCGATTTTGCACTTAAAAAAAAGTAATTTTTTGTTGTGTATAGTATAGTTGAAAAAGATAGTTTACATTTTCTTGTTGGAGATAACATAATAACTGCCAAAAAATTTTAAGATATGTATGTATAGTATAAGATATGTTCAATATACGTCATTTCTTTTATTTTTATTATTCATTTCATTACTTATTTTATTTTTTCTAAATTTCCATCATTTTTACGTTTCCTATCTATCCATTGATAAGTATTACGAAAAACTTGATAAATAAAATTTACACACGTAAATATATTGTAGATTACTTCTTTTTTAATAAAAATTTTTTAATAAAAACAATTTATATAGATTAAATAATAAGTGAAAACTTTGAGTGATATGTGAATGCACAAGTAAATAGAAAGATATCATTTTTGAGTTGGATCTTTCTGGCTTAATACTGTTTTTGTGAATTTATATACGAGTATACCCGAATATACATACCTATGTAAATCTAGCATATGATTTTTAAAAAGTTAATTTTTTTAAATGAAAAATGGTAACATTTTACTTGTTATTTGCGCGATTTCCTTTAAAAAATTTTCGTTTTATTTTTAGCCGAAATAAATGTTATAAAGATTTAAACAAATTGCAAAAAGTTAACTTTTTTGCCATTTATAGAAATATCTCAAATTCGCTTGCGCGGATTTAAAAAATCGTTTGTAGCTGCAATTTGTTTAAATGTTAGTATAATTAAATGGTTCGATTACAAACAAAAAACACTACAAACGATTCTAAAGACGACCGCAAATTTCTTATTACGCGTACACAAAATAGTACGTAATATATATTATTAATATATTATTAAGAGGTAACTCTGTATATAGAGTAAATCACTGATAATAAACATTGATTGTACATGAATAGACATCAATAAGCATTGAATATTGTCACACAATATTCTTCAAAGTGATCATTCGATTCGTGTCAATCGTCGAATTTACAGTAATTTTATTTACAGTATTTGTATTTACAATAACAAAAAAATATTACACATAATACAACAATGTTCTACTTTCGGCTTCAGTAACATTAACTAAGAAAATCTGAGAAAGCATTTTCTTTCTGTTTGAGAGTTTACAAGTACTTGATAGCAAATTTACAAGTTAAAATATCTCGGATGATGTTGGATGAATTTCATATAAAATGCTTGCGAACTACTTTGTCTTTATAGAAAGATCTGATATTTCAAATGCTTTGTGATTTAAAAATTATTGAAACTTAATATTAAAATATATTTAATATTAAGAAAGAAAAAGAAAACGATTACAATAATGGCGCGCGAGGTATATCTAAATATGTAAACAAATCTAATTTTACAAAGAAACAGCATATTAAGAATACACAAATAATTTTTTCGTTCTTCCCTGCATCTTTTATAATTTATAACTTACAGAAAAAGTTGTCAAAAACAAAATTATTTTCTTCTTGTAACTCAAGATTTGCTCTTTAAAATAAGACCTATATTTATGATTACATACATTATATTAAAATTTAATTATTTATTTTGTGCGATAATCACGCACACAGTTAGACTCACGTACACACATACACATACACATACAAAGCGATTTTTGTCTCTCAAAGCATATTTATAGTGCTCTTGTACACGTACGATTATTCTTTTGAGTATTACAAGTAAAGTACGCTTTAAGAGACAAAATTATATTTTATGTATGCGCGTGCATATATGTGAGGTAAAGAATGTTATCATAGAAAAAAAAGTAATTGACGTTACTTTAATTTAATTTGATTATATTCATAATCTTAATTAATTCATAATTTTAAAATAGCTTTACAACTGACTGCGTTCCGATATTTACTACCAATACTGAAAATCTATAGTGACATAAATATGAAAGAAATGCAGCTAATATATATAAAAAATTTACAAAAATATATAAAAGTGTATGCATTATTAAATAAAATTTATTTATAAAAAATAGATATGAAATCAATTTAATTAGCTAGGTATTACTAAGACAAATTTAAACCTCAAAAATATTCTTTAAGATATACTATATATATTTAATATAATTAATAAAATTTTACTTTTCTGTGACTCTTTTGTGGTTTCAGGTATTCTAAATCATGTAAAATGAACTTAAAATCAAAATACAAAAACTTGATGCGTTATAAAACGTACATAACATGACATATAATTTAACATATTTCTATTATGTGAAATTATATCATTAATATTATTGCAGATAATATTTAAAATCAAATTTTCCGAATTATTAAAATATAAAAGAAACAGATATATGTATAAACTCGTGAAATATGTGTGTGTAATCTACTCATATCAAAATGTAATCTAAAAACATCGAGTTTGCTTTAGTTTAATTTTAAATCCGTTTTACATGATCTAGAGAATCTTAATATACTTTACTTTTAATACTAGGATCGCCACGCTATCGGTCAATTTTGTTAAGTTAAATAATGAAATGAAATAAAATGTACAATAAATTCGTGACTGATATATTTTGAAAGCAGTTCTAAGCAAATTCTAAAATCACTTTAATATTAAAATTAACAAAAAGAAACTAATTTGTTTAATATACTTTACTCTTGTAACCTTATTACATGTTTTTGATAATTTTTGCTGAACTTACTGCGCGAGAAATAAATCCAAAAAAAAAAATATTTTGAGCTCTTTTAAGCTAGCAAAACCAAAATTGAATATAACCTAGTGGATTACTTTACTAGCATTATATTATAGTTATACTATTTTGTATCATTATACTTATTTTGTATTATTTTGTACCATTAAAAACAATCTATATCACGTGCTGTTAAAAAAAAAAAATCGTGGCGCTGCTAACTTAATAAAGCTAAGAGGACTAAAATTAATTAAAAAATAAAACAAGCTATAAGTATTGAATTTATATCACTCAAAACAAATCGAAATATTTTTGCTACCTTCTTAAAACAACTTCTATTCCAACTAGTCTCAAAAGCAAGACTTCTTCTCCTAAGAATTAAATCAGCAAAATCGAATATGACCTATAGTAGGATATTTACAATAATACTTTTTATACTACTTTATACCACCAAAAATAATTTTGTATCCCATTTCATTAAAAAAGTAAGTAACTATTTTAATGTTAAATTGATTTGTATATTCTTTTATTTCTCTGCATCCTTTGTAGTACCATAAAAATAAATTTTATACACTTTAAAAAAAAAATAACTTACAACAAAAACATTTTTAAAACAATGTGGACAAAAGTTTTAAAAACTAATTTATAATTTTTATAATTGAATCACAATCAATTATAATTAAATCATAAAATATTACATTAAATAAAAAATATATTATTAATCATTAAACTTGAGTATAAGCATTTTTTTGTATAGTACAAATTAGCACTAATTGAATTTTATTTTATTTTCCGTTTTTTACATGTTTTTATTCTGCTAATTCCATGTTTAGTTAGCAACAATTTTATGTTAAATTATGCACAGGGTACAAAATTTTATTTTGATGGTACAAAATAAAAACTAAATATTTCATTAAATCGCATTCGATTTAATTTTTAAGATTATCAGAGAAGAAAGGTTTTACTGTTTAATAGGGGTTGCTTTAAGAGACTTAATAGGGGTTGCTTAAACGCGCAGCTTCACCCTAATGAGTGATTAGAAAATGAAGAATCCTAGGTTCGATCTTAGATCTCTCATTCCCTTTTTTCGGGTGTTGTTCTGATTCAGAGCGTGAGAGATTATGATCCCACTAAGGGATTAAAAGAGTAGGATTATAAAAGCAGGAGAAGTTTGAGGAAGACATGCTCCCCTCCGAAGGTATTGGACCCCTGGATGAATATCTTCTAGGTGGTTTATATCAGATATGCTCAAATAGGATGTCGTGGTAGTATTAGTCGATAGACATAACCCTCCTCTTCCTCCGGAGAAATGGAATTCATGAGGATTTTCCCACATTCAAAAACGGAGGAGGTTGTTTTAAGACAGAAATATTTCGATTTATTTTAAATGGTACAAATTCAGTACCAATTATCTGGCTTATTTTATCTTTTAAATAATTTTTATTCTTTTGATCCTGCAAATTTCATATTAAGTTAGCAGTGCTACAATTTTTTTCTTTAACAAGATATAAAATTGTTTTTAGTGGTGCAACATAAGTACCAAATAATCCACTAGGACACATTCAATTTTACTGATTTGCCTGAGAGAACTAATAATGTGTGAACATTTTATTGCAAAAAACATTAAATTTATATTTTTTATTTTCCATCATTTTATTCCTATACAATTATGACCCCTGTGAAGTTAGCTCCCCATTATTTAAAAAATTAATTTTTTTTAGAGTTCTGCGTAGATTTTTAATAGTTCTATAGTTCTCGATAGTTTTAACAAATAGTTCTATCCATTAAAGACATTAAAATCAGTTTCAAAAATAGGGGGTCTAAATTTATACAATCTTCCATTTTCGGAAAAAGTAACATTTTACTAGAGTTCTAGGCAATTTTTATATAGTTCTAAAGTTCTAGACTATTTTTAAAATAGTTCTACTCGGAAAAAGTTAAAAAAGTTAAAAATCGAAATTGAATATCCAAAAACGGACAAGCAATTATGATATTGGTGCATTTATAACTATTCAAAACTTTCATTCTCTTTGCAATATTTTATAGTAAAAAAATTAATAAAAATTCCATTTTATCAGTTTTTGTTTAATTCTCTGTATGTGCTTTTCAAAAATAGTACTAAAATAAAATCAACATCTGTACCTTTGATATCAACTTCCTCTAAATGGATAAGAACAATAAACTTAAAGCATTTAATTATCGTGTTTAAAAAAATAATGAAGATTTGTGTCCTTTAATCTAATCATTTAATGTATAATCTGCAAATACAGAAAAACTGAATATGTATTTATTGCGAGTATCTATTATAATAAAAGCTGTGGGTATTATATGAAATGACCCATCCAAATTTCCAAAGTTTTCTGATTATGTTAAAATGTGTAGTTCTATTGTTGTCTTATCAAAATCGCTGCCCAAATTTTTTGACGATGTTGTCAAACTTGAATTTTTTCGTTGCATCCAACCTCAAACGCCGATAAATCTAGTAACTCCAATAAAAAAAAAAACCAAGTAATGATTTCAAAAGATCCTTTTTACGCTCTTTAATCCTATAAAATCAATTTTTTTTTAAATTAAAATTTATTTACGATTTTTTAAGAACAAAAATAAAAAATTGTTTCTTCTCAAAGTTAGACATCTTTAATTTTTTCAAAAATATATCTTTAAAATGGTAGAATTCTTTTCCTTTAAAATAATTCCAAGAGCAAGATTTTTCAAGTTTCAAGATACAATCTATTTTAAGACCAAGTGTATCACCTATAGGTGCTGTTGCAAGTGCCACAAATCATGTGGTTAATCCTATTGCTAGTGGCCAGACGTGGTGACCTCTCTGTCTATAATGCGCACGGAACTTCTGGCATAGTAGATCAGTGTGCTATCTACTTCATACTCACACTTGAATGTTACAGATAAACATTAAATTAGTAAAAAAATCGTGTGATTCCTGTTGATTTTAATTATTTTCTTGATTTTATATTGATTTTTGATTTAATCCCGTTTAAGTTTCAATTTAGATTGATTTTGGCTTTTATTTTAGCGCTTTCTCAGATTTTGATTTTGGTTTTCATTTTGTACATTTTTAGTAAATAAGTCATATCCCATAAGTCATGGCAACACAGCCTGAGCTAATCGATGCTTCAATATAAAAAAAAATAGGTCATGGGAAAAGATCTGATTTAAGAAACATTTCTAAAACTCTTAAAACTTCCAAGTAAAAATCAATAAATTAAATTACTTTTACAAACTAATGAATTTTATAAAATAATGAATTATTTTTTTATGACAAAATAGTATAATGCATGGGTAAAAAAGCATTTTTCATGTTGATAATTTTTCATTCATTAATTCAACCAAATTAAAGATCGAACGACATTGGCATATTGTTTGCATTATTCTATTTTGCCATAAACACAAAAAGAGTAATTTATTTATTTATTAGTTTATATTCAGTATATTCTTAACACCATTCTTACCATTTTTATTCTTAATCGTTATCCACCCATTTATGATAAAAATGTGACAGTTTTGATTGTTCGACATGTATTTCACAAACGCAATCACTTTTGTTTTTTTTTTATGCTATTATTATTACAATTTAATAATTCATATAAAAATAGTAAAGATAAGAAGCAATTATAATAATTATAATACGTAGACAATATGTACATGCTATACAGTTTCGAGAATTGATGTGCCTGAAAACACTTTCACTATCATGCAATGTGACTGAGCGCGCGAACTTTGGCGCGAACAAGTTGATTGAGCAACTTTGGACATTTCTTATTTAAAAATGTATAACATTTTTCAGCATTAGGATTTTCATTTGAAAATGATTTCAGGAATCTATTATTAACCCTTAGAGGGCCGGTATGACGCATATATGCGTCCGAAAATGAACCATTGTAGAACACATTTTTTGAAACGAATAATTATTAAGAATGATTAATAATTATTTAAAAAAATAATCAGCAATAATTAATAATAATTATTATTAATAATAATTATATTATTAATTATTATTGCACATAAGCATGTAGTTACATTATAAAAATTTAAAATGAACTAAATATTGCTGTTTCTTCTATTCAATTTTGATTTTGAAGATATTCGCATTCGTATGAGAGCGAATACTTACATCTCTTGAAATCAGGATTTTTCATATTTTATCGATCAAAGAGCTCGAATTTCACAATTTTGACTCCAGAATCGTAATCAGTGACCCAAAAAACCTATGTATATACTTTTCCATGCGTATAGAATAGTTTTTTCAATTTTAAAAAATTTAACATGGGGCATTACCGTGCCGGACCGGCATGACGCATATATGCGTCACTCTCTGACTGGCAAACATTTAGTCTTAGTTTGGGTGAAAGTTGAAGACCTTTCATCACTTTTTCATACAAATAATGCGATTTGAAAATTTCTAAAATCCCGGCCCTCTAAGGGTTAACAGACAACACGTTTGACCTGGACATTCTGTATAGAATTAGTAAACATTAACACTTGGCATGCGGGTATAATTCGTCGAATTACGAATTCGCCGTCGAATCTACTAAATACGTATTTTTACGTATTTACCCGCGCTCCAGTGACAGATTGCAAAAAACGTAAAAATACGTTGCCCGCATGCCAAGTGTTAATTATACGAGTAGTTCTTAAGTATGTGAGAAAAATTAAAGAAGTAATTCCTTAGATGATTTTATGAGAAAAAAGTTTATACATTTTTTTCATAAACATTTTGTTCCGGGGAAATAGGGTGTTCAAAACAAAATTATATTTTTTCGAAATTTCAAAAACGATTTCATTCTCTTGAGATTTACTATACGTTAGTAAAAGCTAATGAGCTAACTTTTAGCGATTGAAAAATTTTGGCATTATTAATGACACATAAGCGGTTATTGAGGTCGAGTTTTTTTACAAAGAAACTAGGAGTATTAAAATAGTGTAAATGTACGTTGATAATTCCAGAAATTTTCAATTGCTAAAAATTAGCCTATTAACTAACAGTAAAGATTACTAACAATAAAACTACTAACAGTAATCAAGAAAATAATTAATTTCAAGTAATTTCACACAAAAGAATAATTGGAACCGTCTTCAAGATTAAAAAAAAAAATAATATTATCTTGAACACCCTGTATCTCCGAAAATATATGTTTATGTAAAATGTTTGTGAAAAAAAAATGTATATAAACTTTTCTTCATAAAACTATCTAAGGAATTACTTCTGTAATTTTCTTCATATATTTAAGAACCAACCTGTATATTATTATGATTGTATTCACATACTAATTAGACAAAAATCCAAGAACTTTTAGATTAACTCAATAAATAAAATGCCAAATGAATAATGTCTCTAAAAATAATTCCAAAAAAAATCTTAAAAAATAGTTAAACAATTTGTATAAGAAACATTACTATCACTTATATCGATATTTTATGTGTCACTAGTTAAGTTAAATTTACATTAATATAATAATATAATAATATAATAATTGTTAATTTATACATATCTATAGTGACTTATTGATTCTCTGTTCAATAAGTACTGCCAAACAAAAAAATTTTTTTAAACAAAAGTTAAACAAAAAGAACACAACTTGTTTTTTTAACTATAAATAGCACACAATTATATTGTTATGCACAAAAATAACAAATAGTTGAAGTACAGTTACAGTTGAGAAAAGTGTTGAATAAAAAAAATATTTCTTGATTCAACTATATGTGACAGTCACGAGCTGTCAAGCAAATATTTGTTAATTCCAAGAATATTTAACTAAAAATAATATGTTTCGATAAATGATGTATGTTTAAAATATATATAACGTTAATATTTGTCTTATTGACATTGCGCCCAAACTATAATACATCAATCTGGAAGATATTTTGTGCGTCGTAACGGCTAAGTCTGTCATTATGATAATGTTATGTGTTCTACACGAAGTAACATCGCTGTTTCCATGTAATATTATCACTGACGGACTTAGCCGTTACAACGCACAAAATATCTTCCAGATTGATGTATTATAGTTTGGGCGCAATGTCAATAAGACAAATATTAACATGAGCTTTCCATCCGCATTATTAAATGTAATATTCTACACTTGAAAAGGACCCAAATCAGAGGTCAAAACGTTGTGATTTATTAATAAAAGTGGCCAGGCAGGTCAAATAAATTGAAACTTTGTATTTAATCACATCAACTTTTTCTTTCAGAGTAGAATTTGAAACTAAAAAGAAGACACTTCCCGTTGTCAGTGAATTTTTTTATAAAATACAAGTTTAAACTGATTTTGTGTGTTCCAGCTTCTTATCCCAAAGTCAAGGAGATACAATCAGGAACAGAAGTTAAGTGTCTAGGTTTTATAGTAATCTATATTCCACTGGATGCTACAGAGTAATTATGCAAAATTTGGTCCAGAAAATTTAGTCCAAATTGGTGGTCAAAATACTTAGAAGTTAAGAGAGGAATATACAGATAGATTATATCACGCGCGCGCGCGCACACACAATAATATAATATGTGCATAATTATGTGTGCGTGCGCATAGATAGACAAATAGATAGATAATTATATTTTAAATGTTATTAACAGTCTGTTCCTCAATATATTAACTGTACTATATTACTGTTTATATGTATATTTTATACTTCTTAACACATGTTAACATTGTTAGTAATCGTATGCACAACACAAGCAAATACAAATAAATATAAATAGCTTTATGCTATTTTATGTTTCATGATTTCATGAAAAAGTATGTGTAAAAGTATGTTTATTTGTGTGTGTGTGTATTTGTACATGTATGTACATATACAATATATACAAATATATACATATGTACAAATGTTTTAAGAGATTTATTCAGTATTCTAAGATATTGTACACATTTTTAAAAAATTTATATAAACATTTATCTTATTAAATAGTTATAAAGATACGTATTCAATCTTAAGAACGAAAACATTTATTATCTTATTAGTAAAACCAAATTTCATTAGAACCAAACAATTATAAGTTTACAATTTTCAAATATCCCACCATCGACCTCAATGTATTTTGCAGCTTAAACTCAAAGATGGCACGTTTGATTTTTTGATAAATAAAATTAATAATAAATAATTATCTAGTTGGTATTTTATAAGTTTACACGAGTAACCAAAATATGTATTGTATAATCTTTATTTTATTCTATTTTTCACCATTAATCGATAATAGAATATTTAAAAATTTATTGTAAGCTTTAATGTAATTATTGTTTCTGTAATAGAATATAATAGAATTTAGTTCTACTAAAGAAAATAGATGGTTTTGTTCTTAAAATTGATAATTTACATCCTCTATTTTTATAACCACCATGTAATATGATATGTTATATAAACTTTTGTTGAAAATGTATACGATTATGTCCTAGAATACTAAGTATTCCTCTTAAAACATCCTTATACTCTGTACGCGCGTGTGTGTATATGTGTGTACTATTCTTTAATTAATAATACCTTTATATGCCATATTAATTACAATGTTTTCAATGACTTAGATATAACTATAATTATTCTGTTGTGATGCATCTATTATTAATAATAAGATTTTAGACATCTTAAACACCAATGAGAGAATTGTGTTTCGTACCTGTGCAATCAAAAAGTTTTCAACGAGAACTCATTGTGAGATGCGTCCTAGTCCTAGCTCGAAGGTCATGCTGAGCAAATGAGTAGCAGACGCGCGCGCGCACTGTGTGTGTGTGTATGTATGTGTATGTGAGAGAGAGAGAGAGAAGGGGAAACTACGGAGAGAAAGGTAAAAGGTGAGAGGGAAAGGAGGAGAAAAGATGGAAAGACAGAAAATGGAATCGATCTTTTTACATACAAGTGCAGAGAGAATAAGAAATAATAGGAATTGATCTATCCAATTGAAATTGGGTTAAGTGACATCTTAAACAACATATTTAAGTACGCAAGTACGGCGCTCATACAATTTCGATATTGTAAACAATAGATATATTATACAAAGCTGTACTCACATAATGGGAATACATAGAACGTAGAAATTCTCAGCAAGATCTCGGTCCTCGAAATGTCGGATTCAGATGGCACTTAACACACTCAATACACGTGTAACACGTCACTTTGCTCCTTTCTTTTTCGTAGCACTATGTACATATAAACGAGAGGATGCGAGCTAAAAAAATCACGGATACAAGTCCTCTGGAGGAGAAAAGGCATGAAGGATAGTCACGAATTTTCGAACGACATCAATTTAACCTCACCTCTCGCGAAAGCGCGACTGATCGGTGTCCTCGTTGCACTCTACCACTCATCACTATCCGACATACACACACGCACACACACATATACGCGCGCACACATACAACATACATACATATATATACACTTCTTTCCCTCCCTCGTTTCCATCTTTTTCTTGCGAATCTCTTTTCTTATCTCTTTCCCCCTCTCTCTTTCTCTCTCTTTCTTTCTCTTTTTATCTTCTATTTCGCTTGTTTTCCCTATCTTTCCTCGGGTTTTTCAATATCGAAAAGTGCACTTTTGCCTTTGGTTATCAATACAGGAGGACCCTGATACGTGCCACCAAGAGAGGCAAATAAATAGCAGACAAATAAATAGCAGGTAGATAGATACGTAGATAAATAGACAGATAGATAAATAGATAGATAGATAGATAGACAGATACGTAGCATAGAGGGAAGGTAGAAAAAGAGAAAGAAAGAGTGTTGAGAGAGAGAGAGAGAGAGGACAGAAAGAGCTACGCATGTTGAACTTAATGGTAAACAGTGCTATTACCAAAAGACAATTTTGTCTCATGAAAACGCGATGATACACACACATCATAAACTCCAATTCAACTGCTAAGAATAAAAGTGCACACTGCTATGCTCATATACGCCAGCGGTGTAACTCGTGGTGACTCGCGACTCCACTATCTCGGCGATTAACTTCAAAAGTAGCGCCGCGGCGGCAGATGCAATAACGGTAAATGCGCGCGAAGTTCATATTTCGAAACGAGAGAAATCAACATTTTCATCGTCATTCTTTCACTTATCAAAGTAAATATTCTTATTAAAATGTCGTGACCGAAACTAATCAATAAGTGCATAAAAGAGTGCCATTCTTTTACAGTCAGATTGGATTTTTGTGTCAAATAATATCATTTTTATACATTTTTTTTCACACGTTTACAGAATTAACACGCCATTAATTTCGACCAGACGAAATCTTAGCTCAAAGCTAGCAATGTACGAACACAAATTAAATTGATTATCAATTTAATAATACCGATATTAATACCTATCTTTAACTCCCCTCTCTTCTCGGTAACAGTGTGTTAAAGAAATGTACATAAATTCTCACAAAAATAATACTATTTGGTACAAAGATTAAGTCTAGCATAAAAAAATGACACACACACACACACACACACACACATTGCATTTATACTTATTAAATATTCTATTTATCGCGTAGAAAATGAATTATTTCTAGAGAAAGATAAAGTAGAAGAAAAAAAGATTAATTAGATGGATAAAATAAATTATGTGTGAAGATAAGTTTCTCAGTTTTGTTAACCAAAATTTAAAAACTATTATAAATAGGTCTCCTAGAATTAAAAAGAATTAGCTCTTTTACAATGACATATATTATTAGACCAAACATTCCTTCAGGGAGTGAAGCCGGAAGTTGGTAGTTTAAGACAGAATGAGAATGGCCTTATTTTTTTCTCATTCTGTTTTGTAGACTATCAATGGCTGCATTCAGCAGAGAAAGCAGATAAGTGGCCGCTTAGTAATTTTTTATTACGATTGGTTTCTGCCATGGAGTGAGAGAGAAGGAGATCGAACTTACTCGAGTACGAGCCGAAAAAGTAGCCCCAGTCCGTAGCATCAAATTAGAGTAAAAAGGAAGGGATTCTTACCGTTGGGCGCTATTTGTAAAATGTAAGAGAAGGGCATAAAATTCTAGTGGGTAATAACGTACAAAAGCGCGAGCCTTATTCGTGAACTTTTCACTAAATCCAGGGAACTCACTGAACAAGGCTCTTACTTGTGTATGTTTAAATCCGTGTGTTATAATCATGAAGGAGGAGTAAGGAGATAAAATTTCAGAGCGCGAACAGAAAAAGTGGTCCTGTTTGTGGCATATTGGAGGAAATCCTAATTGGAGGAAATCCGCTAAAAAGAATGGTCGCGTTCAGCAGACGCAACTGTTGTACAACTGTTGAGTAATTCTTTTTAATGCGTCAACACGATTAATCTAGATTTCGGGATCTAATAGAAAGGACCAATAATCACTGATCGCTCACTGATCTGCTCTGCTGCTGAACGCAGCCAATAACTTTCAATTGATGGCCGTTATTTGTAAAACCATTTACAAATAACCTAAAGGCGTCTACAGACAGAATCATGGTGGAAGGATACATGGTGTGCGCAAAACTCGTAAACCACGCCCCTTTTCAGCCTTCGGCGCCCGGAAAAATACAGAGCGGACAACTGCGAAAAACGAAATGTTTAGCTTTGAAAAGTTTGCACGACTGGTGTATAGCGTCCTTTTCGCACTTTCTGATTATTTTCTTCCATCTCACTTTGTGTTATATATATAGTTTATTATATACAGGGTGATTCAAAATAACCGTATGTCCTTAAAGAGACATATTCCTAAGCGTATTCTAAGACAACTTTTCCTTTGCCAAAAATTTTTCCGGAGCTTAGTTTTCAAAATACAAAGGAAAATAGGTAGCGTATCGTGAGTCGAGTACAAGAGACAAGCAGGGGCGGACCACTCACCGTTACGCGGTGTCCCTCCACCGCCGACCGGGGCAATTGCTGCCTCAGGTGCGGGGTGGAGGGGCACCGCGTTGGGCAGTGTGCGGCTAGGGCCGCACACTGCCCCAAGTGTGAGGAGGAGGGGCTCCCCGCTTCCCATCGTATTGGTGCGGGCTGCCCGGTTGTCCCTCCCCGCAATGGGGGAGGGAAGAGAAGGAAGAGGAAGAAGAGGGGGGGAATTGCCCGTGGTAAAGAAAAAAAATCGAATAGAAAGATGGGGTGCGCGATGAGACATAGTGCCACTTTGCAAGACCAAATCCAGATGGCCCGAGGAAGAAAGAGGAGGAGAAAGGGGGAGGGGGACTTACTCCTCCTCCTGCTGTACCTGGAGAGGCGCCCCCGCCGTGCGGGGTGTCTCCTCCCCAGGTGGAGATTGTGGAGGTGGATTCTCCCCTGCGGGGGGATCCACCCCTTGGGATGGATTCTCCCGTAGGGGAGAGTATGGATGTGGAGGTTGCCACCGAGTCGACGGGGAGTGAGCTCCCCGCTGGCTCGGTGGCGGACTTTGAGGAGGGGGTGAGTCTCCTTCTAAGTGAAGAGGAGGAGGCGGCCTCTGTGGGTGAGGCCGCGACTCGTCTTCTCCCCCATTTGTCACCTCCATTAGTTTGGGGGGGAAATTTCACATTCCCCCCAGTGGGGGGATCGGTCAGGAGCCGGGGCTCCTGGCCGGCCCCAGCCCCCACTAACATCGGGGGCGGGGAAGGTTCCGGGGTGCCGGACCTTCCCCAGTATATAACTTACATAGGTAGCGGGGAGGTAGGGGTATTTGCCCTCTCCCCCTGCAGGGGCCGTTAGCGGCCACGCCCGAGGGGGAGCAGGACGAATGCCTCATGGCGATACCCTGCTCCCCCTCACTATGGGCCAAGGAAAGGCACCCCGGAGAGGTTTTAGTGGGTAGGCCCGGGGGACTTGTCCCCCGGGAGAGTCCCACATAACCTAGAGACCCCCCAGAGTCCCTAGAGTACCTATAAAAGGTTTCCTCTTCGTCAAAAAAAAGGGGGGGGGCGCTAAAGCCACCCCCGGAGGGTTGCCAAGAGAGACTCCCGATTTTGTTATTATTACGTTACAAGTGTTATAATTGAATAATAACTGTGACCGTGTAATTTAACATATAATAAAGACTCCTTTTATTACGTATCGATTACAATAAAAAAAACTTCGTATCGGAACAGAACAGAAGAAGAAGAGTTGTACCAACCAAAAAAAAAACACTACAATGGCATAGTTGCCAACTTAAAAACTAGCGTGTACTAACAAGTCACTTGATTATATTTTGCTTATCTAAACTTAACACCCTCACTTAATCAAATGACTTGCTGCGGCTGGTGTTCGGCGCTTGTTATGGCACAGACAGTCGGACTTGGACTTTTTCTATATGTTTAGCTTTGCATTTCAGAAACGTACCTTACGACTTTCCAACGGCCATCCTGCTCTTCAGCCTCTTACATAAAATTGCACACGGCCAAATTATCCTTGAGTAGTATCTGCATTGTTGTATGTCATAAGCAATTTAAAGCGCTAACCTAAAGGATGGTTTCGGCGCATTGGAGAGGTTGTATTGCCTTCTAACGTCGTTAACGGTATGCTTCTGCATGATAAAATTCAAATTTGTTTATTTAGATATACTGTATCATGAAGTAACGAAAACTTGTTTGAAAGATCAGAAAAGTTTTGTAACGTGTAATCAATTTTATCTGTTATTTTAGCACGAATTTGTTCCGTACACTTTACTCCCAAATCTTTTGTTCAACCAAAGAAGAAGAGAGGAAAAAATAGTTTTAAGAGACAACTTTTGCCAACTGCTGTACCAACGTTGCATCTGGTAGCAACAAACGAACAGTAAATTGGATGTGTAATTTTTTTAAACAGAGCAAATATTGATGTTCGCTTTTTTAAAAATAATTATTAAGAATAATAAAGTTAAGTTAACATAAATTATTGATATTCATGTGCTCATGACAAGATGACTATGGATCAACTGTTGCTCCAAGAATTATGTGACAATGAAACTACAATCAATTACATTTGTATTTTCTTCATTAGGGCACATCATAAAGGCAATGTAAATTGTAACATTGTTAGGCGGACCTTTAATTTGGTTTGTCTATCTTCGTCAACTGTAGCACCAATAAATGCTGCAAGTCTGTCGCCTGTGCCAGGCTCATCAATGGAGAGAATCATTAAAAAAACAGTTTTCAGATCTTTAGTTATACCACGGGCAATGAAAAGTTTATAAAAGCCATTATCAGTGGTGAAGTCTCATAGAATACAGATTCTTATTAAACAAACCTGCTGTTGAGTACTTTCTGTTACTCGTGGTCTGAGACCGAAAGTCTGAAAACTGTTTTTTACTACCGACTGCAATTTTGATGTACTGAAAAATACAAATAGAATTTTCGTCATGATTGAGAATACAAATGTTTGAAATGTGTTTTTTACACGCCTATTATAGATTGAAGAAGGTATATTTTATTTGTGTGTTTTGTATTCTGTTGTATGTGAGTGAGGTAATCAAACTAGTTTGATTATATATTTATATATGTTTTTTTCATTATTTTGTTTTCATTGTAATAATGTATGTTTGTGCTAAATAGTAATTATAATTCCTTCATCCTTAGAATAGAAATTTGATAAAAATAAAGCGATGTGAGAAATTGTGGTATCAGCTGAAATAGAATGTACATTGTACATGTCAGCATTGCAAGTACATAGTCTATATTTCGTGTAATTATTTGGGAAATTAAATGCACGAATAGCGAAGGTTACTTTTGTAAGCACAATATGTTTAAAAAATCTGTACTCATTACTACGAATAACGAACTTTATTCTTTTCATGTCTTCAGAAATCCTTTGTCGGAACCAAATGGCAGGGTCAATAGAACACCAGAAAGGCCTTTTGATTCGTTGTGCAACGTACGGAATTCTACATTTCCAAGTGCAAATAACTCGTCTAGTCGACAATAAACAATGTGCAATAACATTTGTACACAATTTGAGTCTGATTTGAGACTTTCTTTGTTCAAATAACTCGTCTAGTCGAAAAAAAGAAAATGTGGAAAAAGCTACAGAAATGATACAAAAGATTAAAAATGTTATTTTAAAATGTTAATTAAAATGTTATTTTAAAAATTTTATTCTTATTATTAAAAATTTTACTCTTGTTATTAAAAATTTTATTCTTGTTATTCCTTTCCTTTTAATTTTGTGCGAATTAGTTTTTGTAATTAATTGGCTAGAATTTGGTGGCAATATTCTATAATATACATATAAATATATATATAAATATAATTATATAAATATTTAATTATATTATATTGTATAATATGTCACATAATACACATTCGTATATTGTAACAGTCTAGTCAGTCAATTCTGCAATGTACCGCCACTTACATCCCTAGAATTCTAGGGATTTCCTTATGTTGGTAGATATGTATTTTTGCGGGACGCGATTAGAAAGAAACAGCAGATTTTAGAGAGAGAACGCGTCACGGACTAAGGAATAGAGGGACCGAGTCTAAAGTCCTAGTTTAGGCGAGAGGGGATGGTAACTCAAGCATGCGGGGGGAACTGCTTTCCGCCATATTGATGTAGCGATTCTCACACAGAGATCCTGTGTCTGTGACATGAGGTTTGTTCGCGTTGCTTACACTTTTCACACTTTTACACTTACAAGTAACACTACCCAAGTGTGACACGCCGATTTGGCTGCAAGTTGGCACATTTTTAGAACTCGGAAAAATAATCGATACGTATTTTTTTTTATCGGCAAAGAAGAAGGTTTAAGGGTTGAAACTACCCCCTGTATTGCTCAAATACCCGTAAAATGCATAATAATATGCACGCGCATATGAAGTAAAACTAACTTCCATAGAACTTGGTATCTTGGGGTT
>CABEGB010001090.1:67135-106849 GCA_901521435.1 Crematogaster levior
GACGCACAAATTCCAAATATTAAGCCTCGTTATGCGCAGGCGTGTCTATTGAGTGAGTGTGAGCAAGAGACTAAGGTCCGAATTTATAGTCGTTTCTCAAATCTTGAGATGTAAGAATTTCTCAAATCTCAAGTTGTTTCTTTACATTGTGAGAGCTGATCTTGTCTACTTTATAATCTATGGTTCAAGAGAGAAAAGGAAGGGCACATAAAATCCATATATGTAATACTCCTATATTGCTAGTTCCGTATCTTCCCAATGAGAGGATCGAGGCCCATAAAAAAGAGACGCACGATTTCCAAATATGGTCAGAAGTTTAAGCCTCGTTATGCGCAGGCGCGTCTATTGAATGAGTGTGAGCGAGAGGCTAAACATTAGAAAATGAGACGGAAAGAACACGAAAAGAGAAAACATTGGTCGCGTTCAGCAGACGCAACTGTTGTACAACTGTTGAGTAATTCTTTTTAATGCATCAACATGATTGGTCTAGATTTCGGGATCTAATAGAAAGGACCAATAATCACTGATTGCTCACTGATCTGCTCTGCTGCTGAACGCAGCCATTACCTGGTCGTGTCTGACTAACGCTGTTAATGCATGCGCACAAAGCAGCTGAAGCGTATTTGAGAGAGAGACTATTATACGTCTGTACCATAATGTTTGACCCAAAATCGGCACTCTACTAGCAATATAGGAGTATTACATATATGATAAAATCTTATGTACTCTTCCTTTTCTCTCTTGAACCATAGATTATAAAGTAGACAAGATCAGCTCTCACAATGTAAAGAAACAACTTGAGATTTGAAAAATTCTTACGTCTTAAGGTGCAATTTCACGTAGCGTCAAAACGCTAGCGGCTCTCCCCACTCTGTGATACATTTCCCCTCAATAGTAAGGAGAAAAAGAGCTGTCGACAAAACGCCAGCCGCTAAACGCCCGCTACTTTTTCATGGAGCGACAAATCGCTGGTCGCTGTGGATTTGTATTTTCTGTATTTTTTAAATTTTTTCTATAGATTTAATTCGTGTATAAAACTGACAATAAGGATACGTGTCAAAGTGCGTTTAAACTGTCGGAACAGTATTTTATCGACAACCTTACAAAATACATTGCCGTCAGTAACAGCTAAAGAGATTAAGAAACGACGAATACTGGTGTTGTGTGCAATTATGCAAAAATTACAAGAAAATGAAAAGAAACCGTACAAGAAGAAACAATACTGGGTAGCACCATATCTAAAGAATCGTCCAGAGCACAGTTTTTATTATGTGTCAATTCCTAAACTGACCATAGAGAATGGAGTACGATTCCACAATTATTTCCGAATGTCCGCAACACAATTGGAGGAATTGTTATCTATTGTTGGATCGCTATTGATAAAAGAAAATGTTATTCGAGAGCCCATACAACCGAAAGAACGTTTGATAATAACATTAAGGTTTGTAAATGTTAAAATTTAACATATTAATTTTTTGAAATTGTTGATACAACTGAAACGATTCAAACACGTCTATTTTTCGCTCGAGTTGAGCCTCTCCGAACTTCAAGCGGCAAAACGACGCGTCGACCAAGGGCGCCAAAGTGGGGAGAGCCGCTAGCGTTTTGACGCTACGTGAAATTGCACCTTTAAGGTGCAATTTCACGCAGCGAGTAAAAGCTGGCGTTTTACCCCCACTCCATCAATTTTCGACAGAGATGACTAAGATGGCTGCATTCAGCGAAAAGACGCTGAAAGTTCGATTCGTCGAACTTTCAGCGTCTTTTCGCTGAATGCAGCCATCTTAGTCATCTCTGTCAAAAATCGTTGTATCGCTGTATAGTGTATGTGACGCGAACTATAGATTTTTAGTACTGGCAGTGAATATCGGAACGCAGCCAATAGGAGGCGAAAGCGAATAGCGTTTGACACTTTGCTTTGCGGTGGAGTGGGGATAAACGCTAGCTTTTATTCGCTCCATGAAAAGGTAAGAGGCGAAAGCGAATAGCTTTTTATCGCTGCCTTGCGTGGCGGTGGAGAGGGGGTAAAACGCTTTTACTCGCTGCGTGAAATTCATAGATATATTACATATAGATAGAGCTTTGTACCATTTTTGCTATAGTGCAACACGTGCCAAGATAAAATTATCTTTTCCTCCCTCGCGCATGCGCATTCGTATATTTATCTCGGCGGACGCGCATCGTTTTACATAAAATTAGGTTATATCCTTGGCTGTCATGGATAAACAGAAGATAAATGCGCGATTGCACATGCGCGAGGGAGGAAAAGATAATTTTATCTTGGCACGCAGTAAGATTTACAAAGCTCTATCTATATGTAATATATCTATGGTGAAATTGCACCTTTAAGGTGCGAATTCATTGCAGCGAGAAATCGCTGGCGACTTGGGAGAAGTGGAGGGAGAAATGACGCTAGCGACGAGTATCTGTCGCTTTTCTCCCGCTACATATTCATGTGGCGACAAATCGCTAGCGACTAAATGTTAATATTTTCAGAGGTATTGTTTTTTAAAGTGAACAGTTGTAAATGAAAATGAAGGTGACAATACGTTCTAACGAGATGTATTCCGCTGTTTGTACAAATATTTTAGGAACAGCAGTAGCAAGAGCAATCAGGAAGCGATGGTTAATGATAGCAACTGCTGTAATGTTGGAGTTGCAAAGAATGCAAAAGAAGCGGAATTACAAAAAGAATGAATTTGAATGAATTTTGCGAATTTTTTTATAATGAAGGATCAGTACCGTGGCAATATAATAGGCATAAATAAGTGATTTACATATTTTTATATCTTATTGTTAGTAATATTATTTATTTTAAACTAAGTGTAAATTATTTATTATCTAAGCATAAACTAAGTATAAATTATTAAACTAAGTATAAATTATTTATTATCTTTGCAACATTATATATTGTATATTAACATTATTAATCAAACAAATAATAAATAAATAAAATAAATAAATTTATCATTATTAATAGGCAATACATTATTAATAGGCAAATACATTATTATTATTAACAGAGAGAAGCCTGAGAGGGCCCATGCCGCCGTTTTTCGTGAGACGCTTTTTGCTCTACATCCACTTTCTAATATTAGCAATATAATATTTTATCATTTGTCACGATGTGTCGACTTGTCGCTTGAAGTTCGGACAGGCCGAACTTCGACGATTTGTCGCTGCTACTAGCAGCTACTACGAGATTGGGATGGAGGGGGAAAGTCGCCAGCGATTTCTCGCTGCAATGAATTCGCACCTTAAAGGCGCCTGCAGACCAGAGTGGCGAAGCGGCGAGCGGCGGAGCGGTATCCAATGAGCGTACAGCTTTTTAGAAAAAGCTGTACGCTCATTGGATACCGCTCCGCCGCTCGCCGCTTCACCGCTCTGGTCTGCAGGCGCCTTAAGAGGCGAAAGCGAATAGCTTTTTATCGCTGCCTTGCGTGGCGGAGGAGAGGGGGTAAAACGCCAGCTTTTACTCGCTGCGTGAAATTGCACCTTCAAGATTTGAGAAACGACTATAAATTCGGACCTAAATGCTCCCTCCTGTTTCTATTTGCTCAATGGTCAGCATGCGCAAGATGTATTTCCAGACACTTTGAGAGAGAGATGTTTCAGACACAGCCGACCTTGTATTGCTAGTTCATATTACATGGTGGAAGTAGATAAGGTGTGCTATCTTCTCGGACCAATTTTGTGCGGTTCTGCGCATCGGCCAAGTAGACGACATATTGTGAAATAAACGCGGGAAATATAAAGAAATAAACTGTGTTATTCAGTGTGACCTTTTGTTGATACATCATTTGTGTGACGTGGGTATCAAAATGCCATATTGCGCCATAAGAACCTGCAAAAATAGGTCAGAAAAAACTAAAAATACCGGTATATCGTATTTCTCGTTCCCGAAAGAAGAGTCTCTAATCGACAAGTGGAAAGTTGTATGCAAGTCCAATGTCAATCCAAAATCAGGTATGCACCGAATCTAATATAAATTATATATAAAATGGAATTCTGTGCGCTTCAAAATTTCTATAAGTTAATCTCATAATATCAAAGATAACCTAATAGTAATGCTGGTGGTTGTTTGATTTTCAAAGTGAACATTTTGAAATAAAAACACATTGAAAACATGTTCAGTTCCTTATGATGTAATTCTTATTTATTTATTTATTTTTTTTTTTTTTAAATACAGCTAGAGTTTGTTCCATTCATTTCAAGAAATCGGAGTTCAAGCAGGATAAAGTGTGGATACGTGAATATCTTCCTGATTATACGCCTGTAAAAAGCAGGTTGTTAAAAGAAGATGCTCTGCCAACAGAATGTCTTGACGAAGTGGAAAATGATATAGGTAATATTCAACTGTTCGTTCCTACTACAAGTGTCTTTATGATATCTTTGGCTCCTGGTAGTAGGTTGCTGATCTACTATTGGTATTAGTCATCGTTTGTAGTTTAAAAGCCCCCTCTTTTTTCAATTTATTATTAACCACACCTACATTTTTATTTAATTTTTATTCTTATCGTTCTTATTGTTTCAGACACAGAGATGGCAGATATTTCACATCTGAGTGGAAGTTGCCTTGAATCCTCTACTGAAGGAGTAGAATGTGGAACATTTGTACATAACTTATCAAATCAAGCTGCGGGTGGTTCGGACGTATTTTTTGTAGAAAATTCGGTTCAGACAGACCTAGGTAAATTGTTCATAACACTTCATTTAAGATAGTTCGCCCAATTTTTTCGATTTCACTTTTTTTTCTTAAAAAATTTCCATTTTTTTCTATACATTTATGACAACTCAATCTGACAATGGGTAAAATTTCAAGAATCATATACATAAATAACACGTAACAGACAGAAGATATTTTTATACAAAAAACAGCAGGCTTATCTGTTAAATTTACAGATAAATCCCGTAAGGATTACAGATATTTTTTCTGTTGTCACTTTCTGTAAAACCAACAGATTTTTGCTGTACCTACTGTAACACCTACCGTAAACAAAATATCCTTATTAGACAAATTAAACGCGCGCGTGCGTGCGTGGTCGTGGGCGTGTGTGTGTGTGTGTGTGTGTGTGTGTGTGTGTGTGTGTTTCATTATTCAGTCTTATGAATAATGTGATCTTTTACAGACTCATCTCAGGCCTCTTCAAATGAAACCAAAATTCAGGAGCTGCTTGCAACAAATAAAAAATTAATGCAAGAAATCAAAGACTTGAAGAATCAATTGAAATTGAAAGATCGGCAACATTACTTTGATACAAAAACGAAAATGAAAGAACTTCTGATTCGCAGATTTACGCCTGGCCAAGTACAATTAATTCTAAATCCATCAAAGAAGACAGTTCGGTGGAGTGCTGAAGACATTGCGGCAGCAATATCACTGAGAAGCGTCAGTGCAAAAGCCTACAAGTTTTTAAGAAAAGCCAACAAGATACCTCTCCCCGCATTATCAACTCTTCGGAAATGGGTGTCAAATTTTAGTGTTGAGGAAGGTTTGTTGACGGATGTATTGACGATAATGGAGCATAAAGGCAAAGATATGACAGATTTGGAAAAAGTAACGATGTTATGTTTCGATGAAATTTACATTTCAAATCAATTAGCAATTGAGAAAAAACAAGAAAGAGTTCTTGGTTACAATTCCCGATGTCAAGTCGTTGTTGCTCGTGGATTATTCAAGAAATGGAAGCAGCCCATTTTCTACGACTTCGACAAAGATGTAACCAAAGAGCTAATATTTGAAATGTTGAAGTCACTGTACGACAGAGGGTACATTGTACACGCTATCACGTGTGACCTCGGACGCGCCAATCAAGAATTGTTAAAAGACTTGAAAATTGATGTAAACAACACAAGTTTCGAACATCCAAGCGACAAAAATGTAAGAGTACACGTTTTTGCTGACGTCCCCCATTTAATCAAGTTATTACGTAACCACTTTTTGGACAATGGATTTTACATCGACGACCAACTAATTACCTCAGAAGCTTTAGAAAGATTGCTGCAACTGAACAGTGGAGATATGAAAATTGCGCACAGACTATCAGATCATCATTTGAATGTTCAAGGAACACAAAGACAAAATGTTAAACTGGCAACGCAAATATTTTCTTCTACCAATGCGGCAGCAATCGAATGGTGCGGAAATCGTGGTTTCATGGAGGGCATTGCAGCATGGCGTGAAACAGCTGCATTTTTAAGACTTTTTAATAACTGGTTTGACATTTTCAATAGTGTTGCTATGTACGGACACCATCCTGGATTAAATGGCTACGGAATTGACGTTGAAAAGCAAAATGTTATTTTACAGGAAGTTTCAAATACAGTAAAAGCTATGATCACCGGAAAACATATTCAAAACAAAAGATCTCGGAATGTAAAGGCTATTTTGCTTCCTTTCCAAAAAGGAATTCTGATTTCTAATTCTTCATTGCGTAACTTGTACACTGATTTATCGTTGAAGTTTAATTCGGAAGGCAATGTAAAAGTCAAATACTTAATGACGAACCGTTTAAATCAAGATGTCATAGAAAATTTATTTGCATACTTACGCGCAATGGGGGCATCAAATGATAGGCTAACAGCTTTGGATATGCGATACAGAATGCGATGGTTCGTTTTGGGAAAACATTCAACTGACGTATTCACGCAAGGGAGTAACACGATGGCTCACGATTCTCATTTAGACGAGACATGCTTAACGAATGTTGGCGACCTCTTAACCAATGAAGCGCCAGTAATCGACGATGAAGCAGAATTGCTTACTCCCGAAATTGTTGAGCATGAAGACTTGGGCGATGGAGAATTTGACATGAGTTAGTGCATGTACACTTTAAAAATAATTACGTATTTGGACTAATTTTTTTTTTACTCATTTCAAGTTTGAAACTTAAGGGGGTTCTAAAGTGATCAGTTATTAATCTAATCTCAAAACTAGAAAATTGTAAATTAAAACATATTGAATCGGTTTTTCAAAATTCGGCTTCCGTACAAATGATTCTGTTCACTACATACGACCGCCTAAAAAGTACCAAAGAAATTAACTGAGAATTGACTGAGTATTTTCGGAAATGAGTCAAAATCATCTATTTCCGAAAATGCTCCGTCAATTCTCAATTAATTTCTTCGGTATTTTTTAAAAGGTCGTGTATAGTGATTAGAATCACTTGTACGGAAGCCGAATTTTGGATAATCGATTCAGTCATTTTTAATTTAAATTTTTTAGCGTAAATTCCTACATTCGACTGAGGACTTCAGAACCCCCTTAAATGAGACTTACCATTTGCCCGAAACTTATTTTATTAATATTAATCATTTATTCATGTCAAATATTTTGATAATGGACATAAAAGACTCAACCATTATTTTCAGGCATTTTTAAAGCAGTGTAATTAAAAAAAAAAAAATTAAGGTCATAAATTACAGCTTTAAAAATATAAATGTCATTCTTTCAATTCCGTCTCATGAATTCATTTCCATGTACTGGGTTAATGCAGTTTTGAGATAACGTTTAGTATTAATGCGAAAACAATTGATAATCCTTAATATAAAATATATCTTACATGAAATAGTGCTCTTGTAATTGGCAAGATCACGCACGTGTAGTGTATGTCTTAGGGTGAATTTCAACATGCGAAATAAAGAAAAGATTGAAATAAATATATATGTCAGTAACTGAAACCTTCATGACAATCTCTTCTTACCACGAGTGAAGTTCCTGACCGAATCTCATACAATAATTTTAAATAAACATAATAGGTTCAAGTTACTGAATGTCTGTAATTATGCCCTGAGACGTTGAAATGATGTTCCTGAACTTTTTTAGCTAGCGGACAAAGATGTGTGACTCTAAAACTACCCTGAGATCATCATCAATAATCCCACATTTTCATGTTTTTTATAGATTTGGAAGTTTTTAATAATAATGATCCGACATCAGAAGAACATCGCCTTCTTGAAAATTTCGAGGCTAGTCAGGTAATTCAAGAAGAAGGCTTGAAGTATATTGCCGGATACGTAGCTTTCAAATTTGTAAATAAGTATAACTTCTTAGGGACCTCAACGAATTTGATAATTAATCCAGAACAGAATTGGATTAATTACATATCTAGGGGCCGATTAATTAGTCCTTCTAATGACTTAATTGACGCCGCCAAAGTAATGGAAACGGAATTTGTTAAATATCACGGGTCCTCAATAAGCAAAAAACCATGGATTTTTAAAACAGTAGCCGACGAGGTTAAAAATAAAATCGGTAATAGCTTAAATGTTCCGAATGACGTCATTTTATGCTTAGTGCGAACCAGAACATATATACGCGTTAGAATTTTGAATAAATTAATTTCACAAGATAATCAGAAAAGAAAAAGAACAAAAAAATTAATTAAATTTACAAATAAGAAATAAAAATATGACATGAATGTACGTAAGAAATTTCAAATTTTATGTGTACACATTTACATATATGTATTTGTATATTATTGTATATTTACATTTATTGTATATTGTATATTTATATATTATTACGTATATTTGTGTATATATTATTCTTTTAATATATGATTAATGTTCATTAATAATAGTACTAAGCATTTAATGCAAGACTTGCTTATATTTATTGTACTTCTTTCCTCCTTACACCTCCTTGATTCTACCATCTGTTTAAATTTCGCGGGTACAGTTTCACAAAATGGCGCAACTAGGCCGGCCTTCTTATTGGTCAATCAAAACGTATCGGCGCCGTAGCACACCTTATCTACTTCCACCATGGTTCATATGTATAAAGGCTATGATCTATGGAAGTCATTAAGAAAATAAGAGGGAGAAGATCGGTGTAAATTAGGCTCATGTTTAAACGTGAATTATCTACGTCGATGCAATTAATTATTCTCACAACGACGTAAAACAGCTCGCAATTAAAATGCGTTCTGTACAACATCCGAAATATTTTAGTCACTTTTTCGTGGAAACTGTCTATCGAGGTTAGATTGTGAAGAATGCTTATAAGGAAGTCGAACAAGCAATCGTGGCTGTTTTCAGGATCATTTCGAACCACCTTAAACCATTTAATTGATCTAAAAACTTAATTTCAAGTTGCGAATACAAAAAGCTGGCTACAAAAACCACAAATTGTCACACAAAATACAAGAAGTATTTGAAGTATGCTCAAATGAAGAGTATTCTTATACAAAAAAACAGGAAAATTTGTTCTTGTGTCACTTATAAATATTCTCATGACATCTTAGCTTGGTGTCTGCTACAATCTTGGCTAAATATGAAGCACAGTTCTTGCTCAAAATCATTAGTATGAAGCTACACACATGTTTGTACATATACATCTTGTTAGTTTCACTTTACGTTCCTCACGGGTTGAGCCGTTATCCAAATAGCAGTTCTGAAAAACATGATAGAAACTGTGTCACAGAATCTCCACTGTGTGAAACACCTGTGTCTTCAGGCTTCTCTTGTTATGATACTCAAGAAGTTCAAGTTGTATTTTCTTCTAGTATAATTGAAAATGAGTATATAATCAAATTTAATGGTTACTACAAAGAACGTGCGCGAGAAAGTTACATACGAACTGCTTTAAACTCGTCTAACATTAAAAATTGGAAGATTATACTGCGCAATAATGTAGCATCCTCATATCCGAGCGACTTTGATATTGTGCACTTAAAAGAAACAGATAAATATGAAGGACTCAGGGCTCTAGGTAATCATCCACTTGTAAAGACTGTGTCGCCACAGAGACTTATACGTAGAACTTTAAAATTTATTAATAGAACATCAAGTGATTCTGATGTACATAAAAGCTTCAAAAAAAGAATCAATCATGTAAGTGCAATTGTCAAGATTTTGAACTATATAAAATTCAAGTAGCTATATAAAGTTTTAGTATATTGAATGATATATATTTAAAACTGTTGTTAAGCAAAAAGACTTAATTTCAGAATGTTCAATCTGGACGATCAAACCGATATACATCTCGTAAATTATTAAGAGCTATACCGAAGCAAATTACATATATGCTTGAAGCTGATATATTATGGAGAATGGGTATCACTGGGAAAGATATAAAAGTAGCGATATTTGACACTGGACTTGCCGCTAGTCATCCACATTTCAAAAATATCAAAGAGAGGATAAATTGGACAAATGAAAATACTCGAGAGGATGGTCTAGGTCATGGGACATTTGTAGCTGGTGTAATTGCATCCTCTTCTAGAGACTGTTTTGGTTTTGCTCCAGATGCCGATCTTTATATTTTTCGTGTTTTTACAAATACTCAGGTATCTTTATCCGTCATGCTTTTTTCTTGTTATTTTATCACTTACAAAAATTTGTATCACCTGAAATGTAATAGGTGTCTTATACCTCATGGTTCTTGGATGCATTCAATCATGCGATATTTCGCAAGGTGACAGTGTTAAATCTGAGCATTGGTGGTCCAGATTTTATGGATCAGCCATTTGTCGATAAAGTATGGGAGGTTACAGCTAATGGTATTATTATGGTGTCAGCAATTGGCAATGACGGACCTTTATATGGGTAAATAAAATAATATTACAATTTTCATGCAGTTTATTAAAAAAAAAAAGAGTTTAAGATTTCTCAGATTTGTATCAGAATTGGAAGTCTTTTCTATCTACAAGATTATTATTTAACTCATTAATTAAACATATTTTGCTTACAATTTAACAAGTATTGTATGCATTTTAAGGTTTGTTTTTCTTGAGTCTCTCGTGTCTAGAAGAACTATGAGCATTAATCTGTATACCATGGTATTTTGTTTGTACAGTACTTTAAACAATCCTGGTGATATGATGGATGTGATTGGTGTTGGAGGCATCAATTGGGACGATCAAATAGCAAGGTTCTCTTCCCGTGGTATGACCACATGGGAATTACCTTATGGATATGGTAGAATCAAGCCTGACCTAGTCATATATGGATCGGGAGTAAGAGGGTCCGCTTTACAGAATGGATGTAGAAGTCTCTCCGGTACCTCCGTCTCTAGTCCCGTCGTTGCCGGCGCAGTTGCGTTATTAGCTAGTGCATTTGTAGAAACAAATGGATCTAAAATTAGTAAAGAGAAGGTAACTACAATTTTTTATGCGCTATAATATGAATATCATTCTACAGAATATTGTATAAATAGAGTTCTATTATATTTGTACTATTTTATTGTTCTATTATATTTAATAAGTAATAACAAATATATGTAAGGTAACACCGGCAAGTATGAAACAAGCGTTATTGAATTCAGCCCATCGCTTACCTGGAATCGGTATGTTTGAGCAAGGCGCAGGAAAATTGGATCTTTTGCGGGCATTTCATTTTTTACAGTCATATACTCCTATTGTTACGCTTCATCCCAGGTAAGCTTTTCTTTAATTTTCTTTTTATACTAAAAAAATACTGCGTTTTTTCTTGGATATTACTTGATCTTGATTGTACTTGCTTGATTAACTCCATCGAATCATTGGCATTAACTATAGGTATCGTTTAGAATTTTAGAATATACATCTAGTAATATACCACATACATTAAATATAATAAAATAATCGTGTAAAGTAAATAGGCAAGATCAATAAAATCTTGATTACACGATGTAGTAATTGATGTTTTGCTTCTGTTAATTAGTTATATAGATTTGACAGAGTGTCAATATATGTGGCCGTATTGTACTCAAGCTATATACCATACTGGTATGCCCACAATAGTCAATGTAACTATAATAAGTGGTTTGGGTGTAGCTGGAAATATAGTAAATCTTACCTGGCATCCATATGTCAGTAATGGTGAACATATTGATGTGGCGATAACGCATAGTGATGTCTTGTGGCCATGGTCTGGCTGGTTAGCAGTTGCTATAACAGTCCCATCGACATCTTATGACTGGCAGGGTATTGCACAAGGTTGAAACATTAAATTTGTTTTTCTAATAAATCCATTTTTATGTATTATAGTAGACGTTTCATGGATTACATTTTCATACAGGCCACATCTCTCTCACAGTTGAGAGCGATGGCGCAGGTAAACCACGGCAATCAACAGTAACACTTCCATTGCAAGCAAAAGTCATACCTACACCTCCTAGACAGTGAGTAAAAGTATATAATGTGCTTAGATAGCTACTATTTTTGAACGTAATGTACTGAGAGACATGTTTGTGCAGATATTTGGTAAGATATTCGATAAATTTATTTATATCTGTTATTATATCTTCAGTAAACGTATCTTGTGGGATCAGTATCACAACTTGCGTTATCCACCCGGATATTTTCCTAGAGATGACTTGCGCGTAAAGAACGATCCTCTTGATTGGAACGGAGATCATATACATACTAACTTTAAAGATATGTATCAACATTTACGTAATACCGGATATTATCTTGAGGTGCTCGGCTATCCGTTCACTTGTTTCGACGCAAAAAATTATGGGACCCTGCTTATCGTAGATACGGAGGAGGAATTTTTCCCTGAAGAAGTATGTGTTTAAGTCTCATAAGATCATGCTTGTTTCTATATACCTTCCATATAGATGCCGACGTGATGAATTCATTTTAATCGTAGATAGCAAAGCTAAAACGGGATGTGGAAGAGAATGGTCTATCAGTAATTGTATTTGCAGACTGGTACAATATAGCAGTCATGCGAAAAATCAAATTTTACGACGAGAATACCCGTCGATGGTGGATACCCGAGACGGGAGGTGCCAATATTCCAGCTATAAACGATCTACTTTATCCTAATTGGGGAGTAGCATTTGGTGACGAAGTACGAAATGGTCAGTTCACCCTTGGCCAACATGCGCCAGTCACATTCGCGTCTGGCACTACACTAACTAGGTAAAATATTTTGTACGTGGTAAATATGATTAAAATTGTATACAGCAGATTTTAATTTTTTCAGATTTCCAAAGAATGGAATCGTTCTGTATGCAGAGTTATATGACCAGGGTCAAGAACTTCTGGAAAAAGAATCAGGAATATCTAAACTTGTACCGATACTCGGACTTTTACAAGTAACTAATAAGAAAGATGAAATGACACATAATGATAAGATTGATAATGAAGTCGATCAAGCAGATCAGAATAACGATAAGGATCATATCAAAGAACAGACAAATACATCCGGTAGACTTGTTGTTTATGGAGATTCAAATTGTATTGATGACAGCCACTCACAAAAATGTATGTATTACAAGAAAAAAATGTTAAAATATTTTAAATATCGATAAATAATATTTTACATTACAAAGTATTTTAAATCTTTCGTTTCTGCCTCAACTTAAATCATATTGTTATCTATATTTAGCCTGTTTTTGGATGCTCGATGCTATATTAGAATACACAACAACAGGTTATGTACCTACTGTTTTTATGGATGAAAATCAGAGGAAGCACAAGACTATTAAAACGACCAGTAATATAGAGATTGGAGAATTACCACGGCGAATGAAGGAAAATCATTTTAGTCGTCACAGTAAAGTATTAATGGCTAACGAGCCAGCAGGCAATTTCAGATCTCTTCCATTATGTATCACTCCTATATATGCCGTGCCTGTACCAGTTAACGAATCTGTGCCAATGTAAGTAATTTCATACGCATATAAATGCCACATATATATATTTATATATACCACTTCAATTCCAAACATTTCATAAACTTGCTTAATTCTTTTTTTGTTCTTATCTTGATTTCGAAAAAGTAAATACATGCTACAAGAAAATCAAGGCTAGCCTGAAATCTTAAAATTGCATATCCAATCCCTATAATTGTGATGAAGAATAAAATAATCAGAGGCCATAGTTAAAAGTGGATGATGACTCCCGTACAGTGTTCAAGAGCAGATTATATACTTATTTTATTATTGTTTCTAGATTTTTTGTGAATATATCTCGAATATTTTTTTATTTCTTTTTTTTTTTTTTTTTTACAGAGAACTTTACAAGCCCCAGAAACTGCTCTCTATAGGAGATACCATGAGCGCAGTTAATTCAGTACTGCAGGATACAGACACTTTGTGGCTTAAGAGACGAGTTGGTGGTGCTAATATTCCTACATTGCAACATCTCAATACTGACATTTTGGCTTATGATACAAAAGAAAATCAGGGAGATGAACAAGTGATTGTATACCAATGGAATTACGTAATAGTAATAGTTATTATAGTGATAGTTATTGTGTATATGTGTAATTACTTGGGATTGAACAGACATTTGCGCAGAAAACGTACTATACTCAGAATATTTAGAGCCATTCGAGCATTGGTTGTGCATAGAATACCTGGACAAATGTAACTTGAGAATTTCGCAAGAACTATGGTACAATGTACATAAAACATATAATTTTTTTAGGAAATTGTGGATTATATTTAAATACCAAGAAATATATTTAATATTGAAATATATTTAAATTTCAAGGAATTTACATACATTACAAATTAAATATGTGCCTTTAAAACATATAATATACCACATGAATTTGTAAATTATATAAATTATTTTGATATAAAAACAATTATACGCTATTTATTGGCTTTATGTTATTAACAAGAGAACATGAATATTTTACTTATACATTACATTACATTATTATACAAACATTTTACTTATACATTTTAAAATCTCTAAATTATTAAACTACAATATACAATCGTTTTTCGCTTTTCATATTTTTTCCTCTTTCTAAAAAACTAGTTTCTAACTCTACAGTTACTAGCTTATGTGCACAATTAATTATAAAATGGGTTATAAGTAACCCAGTGTGCTCTATCTTGTTCCGTAGCGGATTTATGAGTGGTAAAAATGCTTTTGAAAACTTCCGATGCTTTAGGATCCTTTGCAACACTATAACAGCTTTTAGCTTTTTTATAAGCAGGGTCATCTGCCTCTTTGTGATTGTTGTTCAATTTAGGAATTACTTTGTCTTCCTTCTTCATCTTCTTCTTGGATATTTCATCCATCTTCTTTTCTTCTGGTATATCATTTAATTTTTTCTTTTTCGACTTCTTTTGATTAGCTTTCCTGAGCACTGCTCGCTCCTTCATGAGATCCAGATCATCATTTTCCGCATTTAATATGACTATATCCATCTCTTTGAACGGTTGCTGACATTTGTGACATGACTGAAATTCAATATTTTTTTTATTAACTTTAAATTTATCCGATATTTATTTCCACTATATAAACACTGAATATTTTACTCACTGTACTCTTTACTTCTTTGAGGGCGCGTTCACTCATTACGCAACCACACGACCATAAGAAACAGAATTTATATTTCCCATTCATTTCCAAACCAATGACTGGACAAATATATGGACTTTTATCTCCGTTGTTGTAACCATCTCCTTTCTCAGTTTTGTCACCCTTAAAAGCTGGGTTTGGGGTCAAATTAAGGTTTCTTACATCTTTTAAACTCTTGATGTGCACAACAGATTCTGGAAGAGTATTGCGATCTAAAAGCCCTTCCAATACAGATTCCTTGCTATATAGACGACCTAAGATGCAACCCACAATCGGTGGTTGCAGTGGCAATTGCTGTATCGTACAATGCTTCCACTTGAAAGCTAACTCTGCTTCCTTGTCTTTCTGTAAACAATTATATTGCAAACATGCATAAGTTATTTCAGATACTACATTTTATGCAAAGTAAATAAGTAAATTCATACATTTAAAAAAAGTATGTTTACTAAAAAATATTTGAAAAGTAGTGCAATCACTAAGAGCAAGCATAAAGTTATTCACTTTCATGAATAATTAAATACATATTAAATTGTCGTCTTCTAGATAACTGTACAAGCATAAACAGACAAAAATGAAATTGATTAAATAAATAGCATTGACTTCTATTGATGCAAATGATGTGTAAATTATGAAATAGACTGGAGAAATAGGAGAAATATATGAAGATAAGATGTGTAAATTAATTTGGCTCCTTTATATTTGATTATAATTTAGTTTTAAGATTAAATTTTTTCATCCTTTTGTAGTGTGAACCAAATGTAAACCTCTACTTTTTTAAAACACCTATCTCTATATACTTTACACCTATACTTTTCAAAACATATATACTTTGGTGATAATAAAATCTTATAAAACAGTAATGAACACAAAGGTAAAAAGCAGTTTTTGATGTACATTTTTTTTAAATTTTAATTGAAAAGGAATATTGCTCCAGGCTGTAAAAGCTGACTCATAAAATATGCAAAAAGTATCAGAATTTAAAAAATTTTTTAAACTATGCAAGTCATTTTGCAACAAGTTCATAATACTCAATCATGCCACAAAAAAGATATATATATGTTTATATATACATATATATATATATGTATATATACATATATATATGTTTTGGAAAATTGTTCATTATTCTGATTATTCAGATCTAGTTCTATTGGAATGCTGTTTCAGTCACTTCAACTTCAGCTAGTTTATATACATTTTTATATACACATTTCAAGATAATAAAAGAAGTGAAAAAATCTTAAAGATTTTATTGATTCAAAACCATCAAGTTTCTTCCATGAAAATATTCATTAAGTACCTGATAGATGAAATAGAGCAAAGTTATAATGGAAATTATTCGAAACATTAAACTTGTATTTGATTTTTTACATAATAAATCTTGAATTTTGTGAAAAAAAGACACTAAATTAATTTTACACCTAATCAAGATCACGGAATAAAAAAATAAAAATAAAAGAATGTCTCAAGAGTGATATATTAAAAATATTCTTAAATGTGAAAATAAAACAATCTGAAATATCCAATATGCTGACAGTTCCAATAAAAAATCAAACTTCTCCGAACAAAGTTAGACTTTCCAATTTTACCTGCTCTGGCTTTTTTTTTACTCTAACGAGCTCGTCCCTGCGAGGGATAGTGCCACCGTCGCAACCCATGACGGATTTCACGTTTTACCACAAATCTTCTTTTATTCTTCTTCTTCTTGAGGCTAGTAATCCTGACTTTTTTGGAAGTGAAATAAACAAGCGACGAGGGATTGATAGAGAAGAGCAGAGCAGAGTCTAGCACTTTCCTTGATATGAAAAGGTAGATGCAAGCGATCGTGCTCCGGAGATAAATGGCGTCCGTAGCGTCCGTAGCAGTGTTGCCAACCCATTGCTAGAGCTTCACCCTAGTTTGCATTTGAAATTCCCCCAAATTCCCCCTAAATCTTAATTTTCATAGAAAAAGGATAAACAACAATAATTAATAACTATATTTATTTAAAAATGAACATTTTTAATGAAAGAAAATTTAAATACATACAAATAAATCATTTTTGTAATTTTATTTTGTAATTTTACGTATCATTTATTTCCATAATCTCGTAAAAAAGATTAATTTCATCACAATCATTTTTATTATTCTTATGATCGTACATAGATACGTTGAATTTTTTAATCGTTTCCTCCGTTACCTTAAAATTAACACATGATATATTATCAATTTTTAAATAATATCTAACCATCATTATTGCTTGCATAATGTCAAGCGATAATTTATTTCTAATGTGACTTTTTATCACATTATAGACAGAAAATGCTCTTTCGACTGTAGCATTTGATATTGGTAATGATAACAATGCAAGAGCTAAACGTCCTACATTTCTAAACCTATAATTTCCAGCGCTATCCTTGTCATCATAAACATCTGCCCAAAATTTTATCATATTATCTGTTTCTCCCCAAATTTTGTTGGAAATACATTCCCATTCTTGCTGACAAATATCAATAGGAAATTTATTAAAAGACTTAACAATATCGATAATGTTTTTTTTGTGATGTAGCAATTTGCGGAGAAAAAATATTAATTTGCTCTAAAATAGCCAAATTATCGGTTATAATCGTTTTTGTATTTGTTTACAAAATTGTATGATAAAATTTTTACACCCTTTTTTAACATTCTCTTGGTCTTGAGGTACCAATGTTTGGAATATTAGATTAAATTCATAACCAAAATATATTGAATCTGTGTGCATAAGATATTGCTCGAAATCATAATTATAACAAGTTGGACATCAGATTTTCTTCAACTGATCAGGCACAACAATTTTCTTTAACATACTCTTAAGAAGTAACGAAAGATCTTGAAATAATATGAATGGAGACACATCATCGCTTTGAAACAAAAGGTTTGTTTTACAAATAACCTGTAAATTATTTTTTTAAAATATCATATAAGCTTTATAAGCTGGACAATCCATAATATTTACAAGTTTTTCTGCACTAAAATCTATCTTCTACACTAGCTATTTTAAAAAAAGTATACAATTCATCCCACTGATCTAATATTATGGTGGATATAATATATTGCTTTCTCCCTTACCAACCATCTAGTTCCTGCCAATTTAGTTACTTTTTTTGGAGTTTTGTCCTGAAGATTTAAATAAAGTTCTCTATATTCTGCAATTCTTTTTGGACTGTGTGAGAAATATGAATGAATTTCTCTAACTAAAAATTCTAAACATTTAGGAAGTTCTCAACATGCGTATTCAGCACATAAATGTAAAGAATGGCAGACACATTTTACAACAATAATGTCTGGGACAACTGCTTTTAATAAAGTTGCAAAAGAATGATGAGCACTCACCATCACATTAGCACTATCCATTCCAATTCCAATTAAATTATTAATACATAAATTATCAACTATTAACTGGTCTTTAACAGCATTAAATAAACTTTCAGCATTACACTGTGATACTAAAATCAATCTATAGAAAGTAGTTACAATATTCCTACGCTGAATAGAGAAGTATTTTATCATTGTACACAGTATTTTGTCACTAGCTACGTCAGTGGTCTCATCAATAATTATAGAAAATAATGAGTCGCCCACATCTTGAACTAAATTATTTAGCATGCAGGGAGCTACAACATTTTTTAATATCATAGAACACTTTGTTCTGTGTATTTTAAGATTTGACAATATTTGTGATGTGGGGTCGATTTGTGGTAATAATTCAGAGAGATAATCAATTGTTTTTACAGATGAATGTTCAGCAATAAATATACTCAACTTCAATTCAGCTTCTTTCTGCTCCACACTTTTGCTCACATTAAAATTTATCTTTTTACATAATTTTGCTTCTACATTGAACTTTTTGCGGTCAATGTGTTTTCTTGTTTTCCCATGATTGATTAGACCTTTTTTGTGTGCTATTAAAGTACACTTGCAATATTTGCAATACGCTTTTGTGTTTAAACCACAAGGATCTGGTCCAATCCAATCTAAAATATTTATAGTAAGAACAACCAGTAATTAAAAGAATAGTTTTATTAATTTTTACCTATTAAATCAGGATCATTTTCCCACGTCCTTGCGTAAACTTGAACATATGCTTTCATCTTTTTAATTTTACTCATAGTTAAAAGCTTGTAATTAAAATTAGAAAGTCTGTCTCTCTCTACGTTTCTAGTCACAAATTACACCATACCGCCATGTCATTTTAACAAACAAACAAACATCAATTTTTCGATGTTCATTTGTTAATTCAGTCTTGAATTTGGCGTGCGGCGGCGCGCGCCGCGCGTTAGTAAACATAGCAAAATGAAAACCAATAGCTAAAGTCCATAGAACGACATGCCGAGCGCCAGCCAATCATAAACTGTTTCCAATAAATATAATCATTATGATTGGCTGACGTTCTCATTACGCACTGCATGTTTCACTCCATGGATAATTTATAGACGCTGCAACACGGACTAAGGAATAGAGGGACCGAGTCTAAAGTCCTAGTTTAGGCGAGAGGGGTTGGTAACTCAAGCGTGCGGGGGGGACTGCTTTCCGCCATATTGATGTAGCGATTCTCACACAGAGATCCTGTGTCTGTGACATGGTTACACTCGTGTAGTGGTGCCACGAGACATAACGAGTGACAAGCGTAAAGAGGTTAGGCGGTGATTTTATGTTTTATTATTGTTGTTATTGTTGTTATTGTTGTTTATTGTTGAAAAGAGAAATTATTTTACATCTAACAAGAGAATAAAATATATTAATTAGTTCCAATTCTTATTTCTTAATTCACGCATTAATTTATTCTATTCTTTTTATTTTTAAAATAAATAATTCCAATTTCTTATTTATAATATTTAATAATTATTCCTATTTCTATTTTGTTTATTGTGCGCAGGATCTGACTTTCATTTCTCACACGTACGCAAATAGTGAGTTCTATGTGTGGTGATTACTAAACGAATATGGCGGCCCCCCCCCGCCGCAAACGTGCCCCACCGGTACAGCTTGTGCTCCGTCCCTCTATTCCTTAGTCCGTGCGCTGCAATAACTATTGATGAAAATTTATTTCCCCCAAAAAACCCCTACCACTTTTATATCCCCCAGATTTCCCCGCGCAGCTTAAAAACCCCCTAAATTTGGGGGGAAAACCTCCAAGTTGGTAACACTGTCCGTAGTTGCCGAAGAGGGCGGTAAAAGGGAAGCTCTCTGGAGTAGGATAGGGCTGCGTTCAAAAACCACGCGGGTGCACCTGACCTCCCAATTGGCGTCCAGAAACCAACCGAGAACACTACTTAGGTAGTCCGTTTTTAGGTAGTCCACAGACTTCTATAATACACTAGACTGCTAGGCTCGTTATCATATATGTAATACTCCTATATTGCTAGAAGAGTGTCGATCTCAGTCCAAACATTACGGTACAGACGTATAATAGTCTCTCTCTCGCGCACGGTTCAGCTGCTTTGTGCGCATGCGCTAACAGCTTTAGGCAGACGCGACCAGGTAATGTTTTCTCTTTTCGTGTTCTTTTCGTCTCATTTTCTAATGCTTAGCCTCTCGATCACACTCACTCAATAGACGCGCATAATGAGGCTTGACCGTTATGCCCATATTTGGAATTCGTGCGTCTCTTTTTTATGGGGCTCGATCCTCTCATTGACTACGTTTACACGGCTTCTAACTTCGACTTAGTAACTACCGTAGTTAATGAATTCTTGCATCCAATTGGTAAATTTTTTTAAATCTAAAAGAATATACCAATTGAATGCAAGAATTCTCTAACTACGGTAGTTATTAAATCGGCTTTAGGCTGTCGTGTAAACGTAGTCATTGTGAAGATACGGAGTTAGCAATATAGGAGCATTAAGGTACAATTTCATGCAGCGAAGCTTCGCTGGCGAAGTTCCCCCACTCCGCCGATTCGAGCGAGTCAGCGAAGGAACGCTCATAGTTCGACATTGCTCAACTATCAGCGAAGCAACGCAGCGAAACAAACGCGACCTTATTTTGACCATTTTTCGAACCCGTTGGCTATATCTATCCAGTCTTTTTCTTCAAGTCGGCCAGGTAGAACCAAAAGGCACAAACTGTCCCAAATTATTTCACATGTTTCTTGAATAATGTTGCTAGCCGTTGTTACTCCCACAAGGTACTGATACGACATCGACGTCATGGAATCACCAGATGCTAGATATCTACAATATTTTAAAAATTGAGTAAAAATACTATCAAATAAAAAAATAAATTTGGGAGCTCTATTAAAAAATCATGGCTTTTACTATGTGATTTTTCCACATTCATTTTTCAATACGGAGTATTACGTATATACGTATAACATACATAAATTCAAACAAACCTCAATGTCAGTGCCAAGCGTTCGGGGGGGAGATAGATTCCCGAACAACATTTTGCTTCTGCAGTTTTGCACCAAGGATTTCTAACAATTCCTCCAACTGAGTTGCATTCATTCGAAAGTAATTGTGAAAACGAAGATCTTTCAATTTTAATTTGGGGACTGATGCAAAATAAAAACTATTTTCTTTGCGATTTTCAAAAATGGGTGCTACCCAACAATTTTTTCGCTGGCGAAGCTTCGCTCCATGAAAAGGTAAGAGGGCTTAGCGAAGAGCGTTTCTTCGCTGCTTCGTTTTCGGCGGAGTGGGGAAACTTCGCCAGCGAAGCTTTGCTGCATGAAATTGTACACTCGCCGTCATTGATTTGTTCCTTGACCCCTTTCCGCGGGGCAAGGGGAATATGGATATGACAAATCAGAGGCGGTAAAACAGGGCCACCACTGGGTGGTGCCACGGATATTCTTCATCTTCTCCATATTCCCCTTGCCCTGCGGAAAGAGGTCATGGAACAAATCAATGACGGCGACTGTACCTTTACATCATATATGTAATACTCCTATATTGCTAGTAGAGCTTCGAGGACGGTGCAAACACTACGGCGCAGACATATATGAGCCTCTCTTTCTTCTCGAGTATTACAGCTTTGTGCGCATGCGTTGGCTTTTCTTAGACGACCAATGGAATGCCGTACAAATCAAAAGCGCGTATAAACGATTGTTGGTTAGACATCAACTTAGAGAATTTGATAACGGAAATTGTCTTTTTGATAGCGTAGACATATTACACGTTAGTTCTAATGTCAAGAATATTAAATGCCCGATTGGTGAAATGCATTGTTTACGCAAATCCATTAACGCATTAGAAGAGGAGGGGATTAACAACCGCCCCAGCGACGCTTTACCGCATGCGCATAGCGCTGCAGAACTCCAGAAGAAAGAGAAACGAATATACGTCTGCACCGTAGTATTTCCACCTCTTCCACTCATTGCTCAGATAGGATACTAGCAATATAGGAGTATTACATATATGCTTTACATATATGCTCGTTATCAGGGTTAGGTTATTCCACCATTTTCTAGGGTTTTTTACATTTTACAGTGGCTGCGTTCAGCAGCAGAGCAGATCAGTGAGCGATCAGTGATTATTGGTTCTTTCTGTTAGATCCCGTAATCTAGACCAATTATATTGATGCATTAAAAGATTTACTCAACTGTCGTGCAACTGTTGAGTTCGCTGAACGCACCCAGTATTTTACTGTAAAATACGTCAAAAACGTATAATACCCAATGACGTATATACCCAGACCAAGCGTTCTGCTCGCAGAGTGAAGCCGGTCGGCAGTTTAAAACAGAGTGAGAACGTTAATTTGCCCCTAGTGCTTTCTTAAGGTGCAATTTCACGCAGCGTCAAAACGCTAGCGGCTCTCCCCACTCTGTGATACATTTCCCCTCAATAGAGTTGTCGACAAAACGCCAGCCGCTAAACTCCCGCTACTTTTTCATGGAGCGACAAATCGCTGGTCGCTGTGGATTTGTATTTTCTGTATTTTTTAAATTTTTTCTATAGATTTAATTCGTGTATAAAACTGACAATAAGGATACGTGTCAAAGTGCGTTTAAACTGTCGGAACAGTATTTTATCGACAGCCTTACAAAATACATTGCCGTCAGTAGAGATCTCGATATAAATAGAGAAGCGACAACGGTGATCGATACGTGCGATATATCGCAAAAGGCAGCCATGTTAGTTCCACTCAATAAGAAGTCATGAGTAAATGGTAAGAATAGGTTAGCTCTTTAATAATAATTCTGATACATTTATAATAATTTTTCAAATAGGATGGATCGTAAATGTCCATGTGCAGAGAGTAATTTATTTAAATTGTTGGATTTCAAAAGATCAGCGGTTATAAAAGCGGTTATTTGCGATTATTTGTCAGTCCTGTGTGGAACTAACATGGCGTCTTGGTCATGTGATTCAGAGAGCCAATCAAACCGAACCCCTCGTTGTCGCTTCTCTATTTATATCGAGATCTCTAGCCGTCAGTAACAGCTAAAGCAGTGCTCGGAATTATTTCAGCATTTCAGCCGATTCTCGTATGTTGACGCCTCCTTACCTCTCCTCACCGCGCGCTCCGCTACCGCTAGGGCCAGCGCCGTCAAGCCTCAGGAGCGGTACTATCTAATTTATGAGTTCTTTCTCCCTCGATTATTAAAATTTCAGAAAAAAATTTTTTTTTTAATTATTGAAATATTCAATAGATTTCCACATCACCCGTGGGGTACTATTGCTGATGTGTTTTTTTTAGAGTGGTTACCCAAGTAGGCCTATTCCACTGTAGAAGAAAAAAATTTTTTGAAAAAATGATTTTTCTTTAAAATCCCGACCAGAAAAAGGTGTAGAATTTTTTAAAATTTTAGATAGATCGGTATATCCTATTTTAAGAAATTTAGGTTTACATATTTTTTCAATGTTTGGATCCACATACTTGTGTGAATGCTCATTTTCCAAAATAAAAAATATAAAAGCAGATAAACGTTCTTCCTTAAATGATGCAACATTATCTTCACTGATGCGGACAAGTTCATCAAGTATCGACGTAGATATTGCATCACTTGTTCATTTTGAAAGGCCAAGAAAATCTAGTTTAGAATAATCCTATCTTTTTCATGTTTTTTCTTTATCTCTCATTTTTTAAATAAAAAAAATTTTTTTCTTCTATAGTGGAATAGGCCTACTGGGGTAACCACTCTAAAAAAAACGCATCAGCAATAGTACCCCACGGGTGATGTAAAAATCTATTGAATATTTCAATAATTAAAAACAAAATTTTTTTCTGAAATTTTAATAATCGAGGGAAAAAGAACTCATAAATTGGATAGTACCGCTCCTGAGGCTCGACGGCGCTGGCCCTAGCGGTAGCGGAGCGCGCGGTGAGGAGAGGCAAGGAGGCGTCAACATACGAGAATCGGCTGAAATGCTGAAATAATTCCGAGCACTGAGCTAAAGAAACGACGAATACTGGTGTTGTGTGCAATTATGCAAAAATTATAAGAAAATGAAAAGAAACCGTACAAGAAGAAACAATACTGGGTAGCACCATATCTAAAGAATCGTCCAGAGCACAGTTTTTATTATGTGTCAATTCCTAAACTGACCATAGAGAATGGAGTACGATTCCACAATTATTTCCGAATGTCCGCAACACAATTGGAGGAATTGTTATCTATTGTTGGATCGCTATTGATAAAAAAAAATGTTATTCGAGAGCCCATACAACCGAAAGAACGTTTGATAATAACATTAAGATTTGTAAATGTTAAAATTTAACATATTAATTTTTTGAAATTGTTGATACAACTGAAACGATTCAAACACATCTATTTTTCGCTCGAGTTGAGCCTCTCCGAACTTCAAGCGGCAAAACGACGCGTCGACCAAGGGCGCCAAAGTGGGGAGAGCTAGCGTTTTGACGCTACGTGAAATTGCACCTTTATTCTATCACATAGAATATAGAGTCCCTATATATAGAGTCTGGCCACTCGATTAGTTTTGGAAAAACATGGCGACAGTATACATGAGAACGCTGCTTGTGTTAAGACGTTTATAAGTGCTGTTTATAAAATAAATATAAGTTTCATTGCTTTGCTACAAATAAGTAAGTAAAGTAAAATTATTCTGTATGTGGTTTCTAAATTATAATAAAAATTATGGTCAAAAAATTGTGATGTCATAAAAAAGTGTTATTCGTAATAAAAATTTTAATTTTAACCTCACATTGTTCGTAATAGTATCTGAAAAAAACAATTTTATAAAATAGTACAATAAAGCATGAATTTTCAGATTTCAAAATGCCGTCTTGTTGTGTTCCACAATGCAAAAATTATTATGAAAAAGGTTTTTCGCTTTATTCGCTTCCCGCAGATCCCACTAGAAAAGCATTGTGGATTGCCAATATTGGGAGACACGATTTGAATTCCTCGAAAAAATGGTTTATATGCGAGGTAAAAGATCAAGTTTTTCTTTTTGTTATAAAATAAAAAAATAATTTTTGTTTTTTTTATATATAGGTACATTTTTCCGAAAATATGTGGGAGAAGCCTCGCATTGATGGAAAAAGAAAACTAAAACAGAACGCAGTTCCAACAATTTTTAATAATAATATACTGACTTGTGATGTAAATTTATTTTTTGATTGCTCATATCATTTTAAAATTTAATTTTTAATTGTAGAAATCAATAATGAAATTTATACTTGCAGGCTGATATAAGAAATATTAAAAATCACAAGTCAATTTTACAGACAGTTTCAGATAATGAATTGTTTGATGTATGTGATAGAATCAGCTCAGAGACTCATGTTCCTATGAAAACCTCAAATTTATCTGAAAAAAGTTTCACAGAAACAGAAAAACAATCATCAGCAACAGAAAATGTATCAGAGTCACCTACAATATGTAATGAAAATGATCATGATAATTTGAAACAAAAATTACAACATGCTGAATTGAGAGCACAAGAAGCTACATTAAAACTACAACAAGCAAACGTAATTATTAATAGAATTGAAAAATCAAGAAGAATATTAAAAAAACATGTGAGAAGATTGATAGAAGAAAAGAAAAGAATCGCACAAGATAATTTAAAGTCACAATTACAATTAAATCTGAAACGAATATTCAATGATGATCAAATTCAAGTTCTTCTTGGTCGAAATTCACGTGGCTTTAAATGGTCGAACAATACAATTCTTAAGGCATTACAATTGAGGTTTTCATGCGGCAGCAATGGATACAACGAATTATTAGCTCAACATATGCCTTTGCCATCAGAGCGCACTTTACGAAGAAAAAAAGAAGGCATTAACTTTGAAGCAGGAATATTAGAGGATGTTTATGATATTTTAAAGAAATAAGTATCTTTGTTTAAAGATGATCGAGAAAAAGATGCTATGATTGCTATTGATGAAATGAGTATAGTATCTGGAGAGCAGTTTGATCCTTCCACTCTTTCATATATTGGCAATTCTAATATTCTTGACAGTTCTGGTATAGTTCTTTCCTAAATCAATTGTATATCATGTAACATAAGTCCAAATTCTCTTTTCTTTTACAAAAATTTCAAAATTTCAAACTGCTTGTATTTATAAAAAAATTATGCTTCCTTTTACAGAACAAGTACAAAAAGCAACGCACGCTTTAGTTATTATGCTTGCTGGTATTTTTTCACGGTGGAAACAAGTTGTTGCGTATTATTATACACCCAATGGATTTAACGGTGCTATTTTAAAAGCTAAACTGGAAGCGATAATTAGAAAAGCAGAATCCATTGGTTTTTATGTACATAGTATAACTTCCGACATGGGATCGGTAAATCAAGCCATGTGGAAAGCATTTGGAAACATTTCAGGTAGAAAATTTTCTTTAATTCATAATTCCATATATCATCCCATAGACGATAAACGAAAATTATATTTTTTTGCTGATGCGCCACATCTTTTAAAAAACTTAAGATCTTGCCTAGAAAATAACAAAATAATAGAATTACCACTGACATTTGTACATACACACAAATTATCTTCTTCTACCGTAAAATGCAACCATTTGACTGAATTAGTTGAACTACAGGAGAATTTATCTTTCAAATTAGCTCCTAAACTTCGACAAACTGATATTATTTCCGGTAAATATAACAAAATGAAAGTTAGTTTAGCAAAAAATGTCATAAGCATGGATGTCAGCAAAGCACTCACATTTCTAGCTGAAGAAAAATGCAAAGTAGAATATAACACGACAGCATCATTTATAGAAGTTGTTTCCAAATGGTTTACACTTGTAACGTCACGATTTCAAAAAGTAGCATTGGGTAAAACGTTAGGCAATAAAAAAAGTGAAGAAACATATAATCAAAGCATTGAATTTCTTGAGTCAGTTATAGAACTTTTTAAAGATATTTTAATAGGTCAAAAACACAAATTCAAACCCGTCCAATGTGGTGTCATGATTACTACAAAATCTATCGAGTTAATAAAATATTTGATAAATGAAAGAGGCTATGTATATGTTTTAACAAGTCGATTCACGCAGGATTGTGTAGAAAATTTATTTTCAGCAATAAGAGCAAAACATCAAATACCCAATGCTTTACAATTCAAACAAGACTTGAAAGAGCTTTGTATATCTCGCTATATTAAACCGTCAAAATATTCTAATTATGACCAAGATGATAGACAATTTCTGGGTGATTTTTTAAATAAACCGAAGAAAAAATATGTTGAACAGTTTCCAAATATTCTTATTGACATTTCTTCAAGACAAATATATTTTAATAACATAGAATTAAATGTATTATATAATATAGCTGGTTATATACTTCACAGTATTGGTAAAAAAAAAGGTGCAATATGCGCAATTTGTTTAAATTCTGCAGGCTCAACTAAATATAATGCAAGTATTAAATATGCAAAATTTGTGCACTTAAAATGTTATCGAAATAATACTTTATTTTTTGTAACTACAGATGTTTTTAAATACTTTATCACCATGGAATTTATTATTCGGCAATATTTGCCTCATTTAAAGAATATTAAATTTAATTTAATTAGTGTTCTTATGGAAAAAATGAAAAATATTTCTTGTGCAAGTCTTAAAAATTGTCATCAATTAAGTTTAAAAATTATGAAACGATTTATTGCATACAGAATAAAAATTGCATGTACAAAAGACCGATTAGTAAAACCAATATATAATAGTAAAACAATGGCTATGCAGTCTATAATTAAGTAATGTTACAAAATGTTTATAGAATAAGTGTTTTATTTATGTGTTTATGTAAATTTTATATAAATTTTATTTTATTACTATGTTATTGTGGCATAGAATATATAAGTATTATTATTTTGAGTATTAATAGTAATTAGATTTTGTTTTTCAATTAAAAAATTTCTGAAAAAAGGAATAATATAAATTGTTATTAATGTTCTCATTTCACTCCTTTTCAAATTATTATGCTTCCCACAATAATTTCTATTGGTTCCGCCATGTTTTTCCAAACCTTGTTTTGACCAATAAAGAAGAACACGCACGTGGCCAGACTCTATTATATAGGGACTCTAATAGAATAGAAAGAATATGGGTCTGTTCTTTCTTTTCAACTGCACTGCTGAACTAGTGCAATAAGTTGGAATGAGACATATATATATTTTTTCACTCTAACTTATTGCACTAGTTCAGCAGTGCAGCTGAAAAGAACAGACCCTATGGCTGCTGTCAAGTGCTATAAAAGGTGGTGCAAAATTAAAGGAATAAAATCGTAAATTTTATTAATCTTAATATAACATTGATATTTGTAGTATTTTATGTTGTGTGTAAATAATCCTTGTACAAATATAATTAGATTTATTATAATACATTAAGTTAGGTTAGGTATATATTCGTACCTAAATGAAAGTTAATTCCTTTCGTTCTGGTTGTCTATTTAAAGCCACAAATGCAACAAGAACTTATTTCTATTTCTGTAAATATTCACTTTTTCCACTCCTTTATCAAATAAAAATGTTACAGTAGGTTAAGTTGTGTGGTGCCGTACTGTTTATGACAGTCAATAGAAGAAAGTGAGAAAGCACTAGGGGCAAATCAACTTTCTCACTCTGTTATAAACTGCTATTTCCGGCTTCACTCGCTGCTATGGCAGAAGTATAGGAATGGTTGATCTAGGTATATACGTCATTGTTTTCTACTTATAAAGCCTCCTTTACAATAGAGTCTTGAAGTCGTAGTTATAGTCGTAAAGGTGCGAATTCATTGCAGCGAGAAATCGCTGGCGACTTGGGAGAAGTGGAGGGAGAAATGACGCTAGCGACGAGTATCTGTCGCTTTTCTCCCGCTACATATTCATGTGGCGACAAATCGCTAGCGACTAAATGTTAATATTTTCAGAGGTATTGTTTTTTAAAGTGAACAGTTGTAAATGAAAATGAAGGTGACAATACGTTCTAACGAGATGTATTCCGCTGTTTGTACAAATATTTTAGGAACAGCAGTAGCAAGAGCAATCAGGAAGCGACGATGATAGCAACTGCTGTAATGTTGGAGTTGCAAAGAATGCAAAAGAAGCGGAATTACAAAAAGAAGCAGTATTGGGTAGCTCCATATTTAAAAGATCGTAAAGACCATAGTTTTTTTCACGTATCCATCCCTAAACTGACATTCGAAAATGGCATACGTTACCATAACTATTTTCGAATGTCGGCAACGCAGTTGGAAGAACTATTATTATTAGTTGGAGCACAACTGCAAAAGATGTATGTTGTTCGAGAATGCATAGAACCTAAAGAACGCTTGGCTTTCACATTTGTCACGATGTGTCGACTTGTCGCTTGAAGTTCGGACAGGCCGAACTTCGACGATTTGTCGCTGCTACTAGCAGCTACTACGAGATTGGGATGGAGGGGGAAAGTCGCCAGCGATTTCTCGCTGCAATGAATTCGCACCTTAAGTCATATATGAATAAAGTTATTTTTGGTCGCAAAGCGACCAAAAATTGATTCCATTTCAATTCGAACGACTGCGACTACGACTGCTTTGCGACCGAAAATAACCTCTCAAACACAAATTCAAATGCGACTTACGACTGGATCTACGACTTCAAGCATAGAGATATAAGCATAGAGTGAACAAGAGGTACAGCTGCCTGTAAGTGGAAGCGTCAGAGGTAAAGAGAGAGATAGATGCTTATAGTTCCCTCTATCTCTTTCTAGCCGAACGCTCTGATTGGCTGCCGCGTGGAGGTTCCGAGTGAGGAAGGGGATCAGTGCAAACCATGATGGAAGGATTACATGGTGTGTGCAGTACGACTCGTTCTCTCTCTAAAATCTGCTCTTCTTTTCTAATCGCGACACGAAAAAATACATGTCTACCAACATAAGGAAATCCCTAGAATTCTAGGAATGTAAGTAGCGTTATATTGCAGAATTGACTGACTAGACTGTTACAATATACGAATGTGTACATATTATGTGACATATTATACAATATAATTTTATATTTATATAATTATATATATACACAATATATATATATATATATATATATTATATAAATATATAATTATATTGTATAACATGTCACATAATACCCATTCGTATAACGGTTGTAGTCAGTCAATTTTATCTGAACCACTACTTATATATATATATATATATATATATATATATATATATATATAATTATATATATATAATATGACAACAGACACTGCAATTAAGGTAAAATTATTTGAATTCGAAGTATCAAGAGTCTATCCTCATAAAAAATGATCTATACAATATATACCGTCAACTATTTAATTAATCTTTGGATTTGTATTAACAGTCAAAAGAAAATGCACTAAGATTTCACGTGACGTACGATTCGTCGGAAATTCAATTTAGAAACGTAAATTTCCAATATGTTGAAGGAAAACCTATTTTTAAAAATGTATCGTTCACCATACCGAGTGGCAAGAAGGTTGCTATTGTTGGAGGATTTGGTTGTGGGTAAGCTATCAGGTATATAAACTATATACAGGGTTGGGCAAAAGTCCGGAAACGATCAAATATCTCGAAAAGGATCAACTATAGCGAAAAATTGTAAATAGCAAAGTTGTAGGGCTTAAAAAAATGTACCTAATGATGACTAAAAATTTTACTTTGAGTGGAGGACGAAGATCATATAAAAGTCAAATTGAATTTTTTAAATGGAACTGTCTACTTTTTATTGCATATTCTTATAGCTTATCTCGAGACCTTTCCAAAACACTATAATAAAGTATTTTTTTGTTAAGTATTTTCCGAGTTATAAAGCTTGAAATAATTTCATAATTTTACATAAACTGTAAAATATCTCGTAAAATATTTATTTTTCGATGACCTTACCTCAATACTTTTATGCACAGAATAATCAGAGAAATGAGGAATCAATTGGTGTAAAGAAAACACATAGTTGTTTTTAAGAAAAAATATGTAATTGTTAGTTACAAATTGCATATTTTTTCTTAAAAACAACTATGTGTTTTCTTGACACCAATTGGTTCCTCTCATTATTCTGTGCATAAAAGTATTGAGGTAAGGTCATCGAAAAGTAAATATTTTACGAGATATTTTACAGTTTATGTAAAATTATGAAATTATTTCAAGCTTTATAACTCGAAAAATACTTAACAAAAAAATGCTTTATTATAGTGTTTTGGAAAGGTCTCGAGATAAGCTATAAGAATATGCAATAAAAAGTAGGCAGTTCCATTTAAAAAATTCAATTTGACTTTTATATGATCTTCGTCCTCCACTCAAAGTAAAATTTTTAGTCATCATTAGGTACATTTTTTTAAGCCCTACAACTTTGCTATTTACAATTTTTCGCTATAGTTGATCCTTTTCGAGATATTTGACCGTTTCCGGACTTTTGCCCAACCCTGTATATAACACAAAGTGAGATGGAAGAAAATACAGGGAGTGCGAAAAGGACGCTTACACACCAGTTGTGCCAAACTTTAAAAGCTAAACATTTCGTTTTCGCAGTTGCCTGCCCTGTGTTTTTTCGTGCACCGAAGGCTGAAAAGGGGCGTGGTTTACGAGTTCTGCACACACCATGTAATCCTTCCATCATGGTGCAAACGATTCACTGCTGTGCGAAGTGGGGCTGCCGAACGGTAGAGTCGGTACAGCAGGCATCCAATACGTTGCTATGTAACGAATTATGCTTTAATGAAAAAAGTAATTAGTATGTACGAAGAAATGATCAAATCAAGCCCTTGTAACATAAAAAGTCAATACAAGCTAACTTTAACGTAAGCTCCCGAGGGGGCTAATGATCATATGTAACTTTTATACTTATGACATTAGATGCGTCCGTAGCGTAGGTGGCAAAGCTTTTGCCTCGCGACACGAAGGACCAGGTTTCGAATCCTGGTCAAATAATATTTTTTTTTTTTGCTTCCTCATGTTAGAAACATGTTTTCTTATAGAAAAGCAAATACTTTTTAGTTTTATATTAAAAAATAAAATGAAAAAATGCAGTAAATTAAAATTTTTCTTTATTTCAATTTTCAGTCTCTTTTATAAGTGATCACAGTCACATTACATAAATTAAAAATTTTATATAATAGTTTACGCATTATAATGTATGAACCTGGGGCTTTTCGCAATAATAAGTATTACTGTCCACTAAAAATAGTTATCTTATTATTGCGCATACGCACTCGCTCAGTTGTATCATTTGTAAGTTTCGATTCGTGTACCATTCTAATATCAATATACTTACTTATAATCAATAATATTAATTGTGATCTGTGATCCATTAAAGCTTCTTGCTCAAGGAAATGATCATCATTGAAAATGATTCGCGGCAATAAATTTAATGTTTCCGTGGTAATTTTGGTAAAAATTTTTTTAATAAAAAGATTACTATTGTTCCGGATAACTTTCTCTGTAATTTTACAAATAACATGCACATCATTCGAAGCAAAATTTAAACCCCCCCAATTTTTCATATTTGTAAGTATACTTTGAGTATTACAAGTGCGTCCACCTATTAAATCCAGGCACTGCTGACAGTGAATTTTTTTTTTTAAAACATGAACTATTGATCCTGTAATATAAGCTGTAATCTCATGCGAATACTCACTAAATGTCCAAGAAGACAATTTTGCGTAATCATGTTCTAACATGTAACTTTGGCTATGCAAATGATTAATGACATCATCTGTACCGATTTGCTTTGGTATTGGTACTAGAAGAGTACGAGTTACAGGTTTACTTTGACTTTTTTGCTTCTTTTCTTTCAAAGATATTTCTTCCCTATCTTTTAAAACATCATCGACATCTTCAGTTTTTGATAACAAAAGTGTGTTATCTAAAGGTAAACAATTGGCGGAGGTGGAAGTAAAACAAGACATTTTGTGAGAAATAAGTTTTTTGTACGAAGATAAAAACTGGACCGTTGTCGGATTATTATTATGACCACTCATGCTTCTTATGAGCGAAAAGAACATCTCAACGTGATCTTGGCTCAATTTGTAGCTTAATATATAATCTAAATATTTGTTGTTTATCAAATGGCAGGAAAGATTGTATAAATTTATTAATGAAATAACAAATCCAACAAATCCTGTACTGACTAGTCGACTTTTCAATACTGAAACAATATCTTTGTTAAAGATGCATTTGTCTTTACCTTTCCTAACAGGTGCATAAAATTCTAATTTTTTAATGTACTCAATGTGATTATCTATAGATTCTTTAAGTACAGGGAGTGACTCCTTTGACACTGGAACTCTGGTAGGATTTTTACTAAATTTACTGCGAACATTGAGCAAGTCAAAGACATTATTTATTCTCTCACAAAAATCCGCGGTTGCACCCGAATTCAAAAAATCAGGATCGCATAAGTTGTGCTCCAGAAATCGCAAGGCTATAGACACACTTCTGCTTAATACTTGCGCAGCAAGGAAAACTTTCATTTTTTCGTTTGTAAAATAAACATGTCTATTACTGAGTTTATTTGCGCAGTGCAAGTTTTCCCTTTTTTGTTTTTCATTTAACTTAATAATAAAATTCCAATCAATAGTATATTGTTTGTCAAAGATGAAAGGTCCCTTTAGAGCTAAATAATTACGACAAAGTTTGAGGCAATGACATGGGTCATAAAAAATAAAAACTGGCTCTGAAGTAATTGGGTGTGAAAAATATGGTTTAAAATGTTCGTCGCTGTACTCTAAGTTTGCCCCTAAACTTTCACAAGCGGCTTTATGCGTGGGATCACCGTCAAACGTAATACTTGCAACTTTTATTTTTTTTTCTCCGAGTACTGAAAGGATATCTTTTAAGAGAATAGCTTTTTCTACGCCGCTTAGTGAACTAATCAAGTAATGAGCAACCGCGGCTTTAAAACCGCCATTGATACTCACTAAAACGAATACGAAAGCTTTCGAAGCTGTTTTAATTTCACCAGAACCGGATTCATTCGAGAGCTGCCCCCCTAAATCAACGAGCCCTTTCCACGAATGCGTACTTTTGTCCCATTCTTTGTGCACTTTGATGCTCATCTCATCGAACGTCAGATTAAAAATTAACGTATGACCCTTTTCTTCTTCCTTCTCAACAATTTCGCTTATTTTTTTAACAATATCGTGCGATATGCCAGACGACAAATCTTCGGTTTTCAACCACCGGTTAAGGGTTTGGACAGTGGGAAGGCACTTTAAGTAGGAAAGTCGTACAGCCTTATATGCAGCAGGAGAATGGAAGTGAAGCATCCGCGCAAAACTTTGTAAGTTTGGACAGTGGGAAGGCACTTTAAGTAGGAAAGTCGTACAGCCTTATATGCAGCAGGAGAATGGAAGTGAAGCATCCGCGCAAAACTTTGTAAGTTTGGAGGAAAGGGTTCTGTAGATTTGCCGTTTTTCATTCTCAGGAGTAGTTCTTGTACGTGTGGTGGTAAATCCTACAAAATAACCACAGGTCTTAGTTTTTTTCCATCAATTGCACATTATAGATATTTTAAAAAATCAAAACAGAAGGAACAGAGAGCCAAACAACCAAAAAAACAGAAAAAAAGAGAAAAAAACAACAGGCAAAAAGAGAAGAACAAGAGATAACACCAAAGAGAAAACCGAGTGAGAGCAAAAAAAAACTCAAACAAACGTAAAAAAGTAATGGCTCAAGAGAGAAAGAAGAGATAGCGCAGCATTGACTAACAATAAATAGAAAAAAAGAAAAAAATAAAACAAACAAGGAAAAGAAAAGATAAAAAAAAAAGTAAGTAAGAGAAAAAATGCAAAGAGCAAAAAGTAAACAGCAAAAAAAAAGAAAAGTACAAAAGAAAAAGGAGAACTAGTAAAAAGAAAACGAGAGTAAAAAGAACGGAACGTAAAATAGTAACAACACTATATAAGGTCGAAAAGAAAAAGAAAAAAAAAAAAAGAAAAATGACACGCGATACCAACAACGAGACACAAGAAATGCACCACACCAACTAGGGGGTGGATAGGGGCAAACGAAAAAAAAAGGATGACGAAAACGAAAAAAAAAACCACACACAGAAACGAAAAAACAAAGTTAAAAACATATAGTAATCATACAACACAAGTCCAAAACGGCAGGGGGCGGATGGAGGAAAAACAAAAAAGGGGGTGAACAGTACATAATCATAAACAAAACTAGATTACAGAAAAAAAAGAAAACGAAAAAAACAAAAACAAAACAAAAAAACAACAAACAGAAGAAAAAAAAAATATATATATATATATATTAAACAAGAAAAAAAAAAAAATTACTTAAAAGGAAACTTTATTCTGTTACAGCCAATAAAAATTCCTTTACAAAACGTTGCCTAGTCTTACCACAACGTAAAAAAAAACATGTACTCTGACATCTAAACACTCGTATTTTTTTACAGTATAAATCTCTTAACGTAATTGTACAATATCACTAAAAAACAAAAATAAAAAAATAATTCGTATACAAAAAATGGTATTTTAACAGTATTACTGCATTATAAACTTGATTAAAATTGTAAATAAAATTTTGTACTTATTAAAAATCGCAAGATATTCTTCATTAAAACTAAATATTATATCATAATTAAACATTTACTTAATCACTTATGTAAAAATCTCTTGACGTAATTGTAATAAATAGATTTAAAAAAAAAATACAATTGTTTGGGTTCGTACTCAAAATAAAATGGATTAAAAGATCACTGAGACTGCATTTCATCGTTGATAGAATTGATAATATTAAATTATTAAATTAACCTTTAAAAAGTTTGCTACATTTTTTTCATTATTCTCTTCTAAATTCTGAATAATGTCATTTAAGCCAATAACTTTTTTTTTATGACGTTGGTTTTTGCTATGAGCTGCAGCCAATCTTTTCTCTTGAAGTCTTTTGTAAATTAAAAATTTGTTCCAGCCTTCGTCATTTTTAAAATCATTCCTAGAGAGATAATGGACTTTACACTTAGTCATAAATTTAACTTTTTTTGATTTCGTTGATGACATTTCATTTGCAACCGACCCTTTCCTGCAATATAATTGTTTGATTATGCCACAAGAATTTTATTTCAAAATAATACATTTAATATCAAATACCTTTTCTTTGAGTTACAGTCAACTGTAGCCTCAATAGTTTCACAGTCATTACTGTCAGAAGTTGTCACGTTCGGGCAATCAAAATCACTCTCTTCTTCATTTGTACGACAATAAGAAATATCTGTAGACACAGAATCACTTGTATTGCTAGAAGATGCAAGACTATTTGCTTGAGCAGTTTCAAGAATTTGCGCAGACTCGATAGCTGAGGACTCTTCTAACGCAAATGAGCCAAGTGGAACCACAGCAGTCCCATTGTTTCGAGTAAAATTATGCTCACACTTGTTTTTGCCTATTTCGCTTTCGAAAACAACTGGTAAAGCTCCTTCTTGCAACCTCCTCCTTTTTTGGCCTTCAACGACATTAAAACTTTTGTCACTAAAATGATCACTACAGACAACCTTTGATTTCACTTCGAAAGAGAGAGGCAAATTCAATGTGCTTAGCCATTTGGACTTTGTAACTGGATCTTTTGGAAACCTGATAAAATTTATATTGTTATTGTAAAATTATGAAGTAACAAAGCAGTCTAAAACATTTGAGGTTACTTGTGTATTTTACTTACACATGAAAACTGCGTTGATTCAGAGGAGAATAAACCTCCTTGCAGACACAACACTGCTTCATTTTGTACTTAGATAATACATACACTCGAATTATTTACATGTACTTACTACATATGTACTTACTACAAATTGAGCCCTTTATAAAAATTACATTTCTATATGTACACTTGACAACAACACAGCAGACGGCTGATGAGTCGTTTCTTCTCCCCTTCCTCACTCGTACCGTGGGCGGAGCCTCCACGCGGCAGCCAATCAGAGCGTTCGGCTAGAAAGAGATAGAGGGAACTATAAGCATCTATCTCTCTCTTTGCCTCTGATGCTGATTTTCAGCCTATGTTCACTCTATGCTTATATCTCTATGACTTCAAGACTCTTGTCGATTGTAGAGAAGGCTTAAATGTTACATAAACGGTAAACACTGTAATCTACAAATCTACATCGACATGTTGATGGTACATATCATAATGTAGAGATGGCGCCACATAGCGTATAATATGTATAAAACTAAGTGATGTATTAAGCCTGCGGCACACGATACGATTTTTCGTACTGGATTGCTTACGAGTTAGCCACTACGCATGAGAGCGAGAGAAAGCGAGCGTCTTTCGCTCTCTCTTACTCTCGTGCTTAGTGGCTAACTCGTACGCGATCTACTACGAAAACTCGTACCGTGTGCCGTCGGCTTTATACTGTAAAATGTATAATACATGTCTAATACTGCATGTATAATACGTGCCCAACCCTGCTCGTTATCATGGACGTAGGAAATATATGGACGGAGTGTAAGGCTGAAATCACATTGTGCGGAATAGAAGTACGGAATAGAGAGTGCGTCATAGAAGCATCCAATTAAAGCTTTGCAGAAAATGTAGTATGTCACTACGGCAAATGTATGTCACTACGGCAAAGCTCTGATTGGCTGTTTCTATGACGCACTCTCTATTCCATACCATGTGATTTCAGCTTAAGGGTGAAATCACATGATACGAGAATCAACGTGCGGGACCGAGGATGCGTAATTTGAATAACCAATCAGCACTCTTCCGCATTTTTCTGTACTTTTTCCGTATGCGTTTGCGTTACTACCTGTTCTAACCTACAAAGTTTGAATTGAAAAAGTATCGATAAATAGTTAAAACTAAATAAAACATTATGGATATGGACGGTTAGGGAAGGTTCAATATGTCGTAATGTAAGTATAAAAAAAAGTTAAATTTTTTAGTTTATTTGAAATAAACAATAAGAAACATAAATTACTTTTTTCAAGTATTATCAGTGCAAATATTGCAATTATTTGTTGCCACAAGAAAATTCCAATTTAACGGAACACACATGCTTTGCTGATATTGATTTTACAAAAGAAAATATTTATGTGGACGACACAAATGTTATATTTAGAGGTTTGGATACATTCATAACAACATTTATCATTTTCTATATTTATAATTCTTTATATAATTTATATCAAAAATGCATAATAAACAACAACAATACCAATAACAATTTATTATCCATTTTTAATCTTTGCTCCAAAATTCTAGACACAGATCAACAGTGACGCATACGCATGATTTTAGTGTGCCCTGTGCACACGATACGGGAAAGTGACCAAAAATGCGTCATAGAATTCAAAAATAATTTTTGTATTAATATAATTTTAAATAAAATTTGTTCAATACTATCGGAGTAATGCTTATTTCAACATTTTAAATAGTATACTTAAATAAAATTAACAAATATTACTGTTTTAGTGAAATAATTATTTTTTAAATTATGTATTTATTTCCCGAAACGCATCATTTTCGGGTCTTTTACGCACTGTGTGCACAGGGCATGAAAAACATGCGGGATAGAAACATGCAGAAAAGCGCTGATTGACTGTTCGAATCACGCATCCTCTGTCCCGCACGTTGATTCCCGTACCGTGTGATTTCACCTTAAACGGCATTTCTTGGCGAGGGGTATGAAGCTGAGAAGTGAGGGAAAATCTTTGGCGGCCATGTTGGTTTATCATGTTTAAGCATATATATATTATGTTCTATATATGATATTGATCTATTTACACACCATTAATATAATGAGTCTTACGGGACTTAATTTTAGCGCTATTATTTTAGCGCTAAATGGCGCTATTTTTGACCGTGGAGCTAGCCACCATATATGTAATACTCCTATATTGCTAACTCCGTATCTTCACAATAGGCGATTTTTGGCGTCACTCTGGTATATGAACCAAAATATACCAAATTGTACCAGAATGTTTTCGCGTTTTTGGTAATTTGTGGTAGAGGTGTGGCTAACCGTTTTGGTATCTTTTTGGTTGATACCATGCTGTACCAAGCAACGAAGCAGGGTATATGCTGGTCGTTTCTAATATGCGCGAAATATCAACACAAAGATAAAGGCAAGTAATGT
>CABEGB010001090.1:107603-230857 GCA_901521435.1 Crematogaster levior
TTTATGACGTTGGTTTTTGCTATGAGCTGCAGCCAATCTTTTCTCTTGAAGTCTTTTGTAAATTAAAAATTTGTTCCAGCCTTCGTCATTTTTAAAATCATTCCTAGAGAGATAATGGACTTTACACTTAGTCATAAATTTAACTTTTTTTGATTTCGTTGATGACATTTCATTTGCAACCGACCCTTTCCTGCAATATAATTGTTTGATTATGCAATATAATTGTTTGATTATGCCACAAGAATTTTATTTCAAAATAATACATTTAATATCAAATACCTTTTCTTTGAGTTACAGTCAACTGTAGCCTCAATAGTTTCACAGTCATTACTGTCAGAAGTTGTCACGTTCGGGCAATCAAAATCACTCTCTTCTTCATTTGTACGACAATAAGAAATATCTGTAGACACAGAATCACTTGTATTGCTAGAAGATGCAAGACTATTTGCTTGAGCAGTTTCAAGAATTTGCGCAGACTCGATAGCTGAGGACTCTTCTAACGCAAATGAGCCAAGTGGAACCACAGCAGTCCCATTGTTTCGAGTAAAATTATGCTCACACTTGTTTTTGCCTATTTCGCTTTCGAAAACAACTGGTAAAGCTCCTTCTTGCAACCTCCTCCTTTTTTGGCCTTCAACGACATTAAAACTTTTGTCACTAAAATGATCACTACAGACAACCTTTGATTTCACTTCGAAAGAGAGAGGCAAATTCAATGTGCTTAGCCATTTGGACTTTGTAACTGGATCTTTTGGAAACCTGATAAAATTTATATTGTTATTGTAAAATTATGAAGTAACAAAGCAGTCTAAAACATTTGAGGTTACTTGTGTATTTTACTTACACATGAAAACTGCGTTGATTCAGAGGAGAATAAACCTCCTTGCAGACACAACACTGCTTCATTTTGTACTTAGATAATACATACACTCGAATTATTTACATGTACTTACTACTATATGTACTTACTACAAATTGAGCCCTTTATAAAAATTACATTTCTATATGTACACTTGACAACAACACAGCAGACGGCTGATGAGTCGTTTCTTCTCCCCTTCCTCACTCGTACCGTGGGCGGAGCCTCCACGCGGCAGCCAATCAGAGCGTTCGGCTAGAAAGAGATAGAGGGAACTATAAGCATCTATCTCTCTCTTTGCCTCTGATGCTGATTTTCAGCCTATGTTCACTCTATGCTTATATCTCTATGACTTCAAGACTCTTGTCGATTGTAGAGAAGGCTTAAATGTTACATAAACGGTAAACACTGTAATCTACAAATCTACATCGACATGTTGATGGTACATATCATAATGTAGAGATGGCGCCACATAGCGTATAATATGTATAAAACTAAGTGATGTATTAAGCCTGCGGCACACGATACGATTTTTCGTACTGGATTGCTTACGAGTTAGCCACTACGCATGAGAGCGAGAGAAAGCGAGCGTCTTTCGCTCTCTCTTACTCTCGTGCTTAGTGGCTAACTCGTACGCGATCTACTACGAAAACTCGTACCGTGTGCCGTCGGCTTTATACTGTAAAATGTATAATACATGTCTAATACTGCATGTATAATACGTGCCCAACCCTGCTCGTTATCATGGACGTAGGAAATATATGGACGGAGTGTAAGGCTGAAATCACATTGTGCGGAATAGAAGTACGGAATAGAGAGTGCGTCATAGAAGCATCCAATTAAAGCTTTGCAGAAAATGTAGTATGTCACTACGGCAAATGTATGTCACTACGGCAAAGCTCTGATTGGCTGTTTCTATGACGCACTCTCTATTCCATACCATGTGATTTCAGCTTAAGGGTGAAATCACATGATACGAGAATCAACGTGCGGGACCGAGGATGCGTAATTTGAATAACCAATCAGCACTCTTCCGCATTTTTCTGTACTTTTTCCGTATGCGTTTGCGTTACTACCTGTTCTAACCTACAAAGTTTGAATTGAAAAAGTATCGATAAATAGTTAAAACTAAATAAAACATTATGGATATGGACGGTTAGGGAAGGTTCAATATGTCGTAATGTAAGTATAAAAAAAAGTTAAATTTTTTAGTTTATTTGAAATAAACAATAAGAAACATAAATTACTTTTTTCAAGTATTATCAGTGCAAATATTGCAATTATTTGTTGCCACAAGAAAATTCCAATTTAACGGAACACACATGCTTTGCTGATATTGATTTTACAAAAGAAAATATTTATGTGGACGACACAAATGTTATATTTAGAGGTTTGGATACATTCATAACAACATTTATCATTTTCTATATTTATAATTCTTTATATAATTTATATCAAAAATGCATAATAAACAACAACAATACCAATAACAATTTATCATCCATTTTTAATCTTTGCTACAAAATTCTAGACACAGATCAACAGTGACGCATACGCATGATTTTAGTGTGCCCTGTGCACACGATACGGGAAAGTGACCAAAAATGCGTCATAGAATTCAAAAATAATTTTTGTATTAATATAATTTTAAATAAAATTTGTTCAATACTATCGGAGTAATGCTTATTTCAACATTTTAAATAGTATACTTAAATAAAATTAACAAATATTACTGTTTTAGTGAAATAATTACTTTTTAAATTATGTATTTATTTCCCGAAACGCATCATTTTCGGGTCTTTTACGCACTGTGTGCACAGGGCATGAAAAACATGCGGGATAGAAACATGCAGAAAAGCGCTGATTGACTGTTCGAATCACGCATCCTCTGTCCCGCACGTTGATTCCCGTACCGTGTGATTTCACCTTAAACGGCATTTCTTGGCGAGGGGTATGAAGCTGAGAAGTGAGGGAAAATCTTTGGCGGCCATGTTGGTTTATCATGTTTAAGCATATATATATTATGTTCTATATATGATATTGATCTATTTACACACCATTAATATAATGAGTCTTACGGGACTTAATTTTAGCGCTATTATTTTAGCGCTAAATGGCGCTATTTTTGACCGTGGAGCTAGCCACCATATATGTAATACTCCTATATTGCTAACTCCGTATCTTCACAATAGGCGATTTTTGGCGTCACTCTGGTATATGAACCAAAATATACCAAATTGTACCAGAATGTTTTCGCGTTTTTGGTAATTTGTGGTAGAGGTGTGGCTAACCGTTTTGGTATCTTTTTGGTTGATACCATGCTGTACCAAGCAACGAAGCAGGGTATATGCTGGTCGTTTCTGATATGCGCGAAATATCAACACAAAGATAAAGGCAAGTAATGTATTTTATAATATTTATGTCATATTAAATTTATGTTATTGTTAGATTTGATATTTTAATTACTTATTTTATAAAAAGTTCAAGATATTAATTCGCGCGTATGGAAAAGAACCAATGCATTTTAGCCTATTGGTGTGATATTACCATATTATATGTTACCAGAATATGCTCCGCCTCTACCAATAGCAACCTTGGTACATATACCAAGCGATCGCCAAAAATCGCCTAATGAGAGGATCGAGCCCCATAAAAAAGAGACGCACGAATTCGAAATATGGACAGACGGTCAAGCCTCGTTATGCGCAGGCGCGTCTATTGAGGGAGTGTAAGCGAGACTAAGCATTAGAAAATGAGACGGAAAGAACACGAAAAGAGAAAACATTACCTGGTCGTGTCTGACTAACGCTGTTAGCGCATGCGCACAAAGCAGCTGAAGCGTACTTGAGAGAGAGACTATTATACGTCTGTACCGTAATGTTTGACCCTGAAGCGGGGACACAGATATCTATATTATACACTAGATCGCTAACTTGCGTCAAGTCATGGCCACAGAATGTATGTACTAAATTTTCGCGCATGCGTAACGCATATATGTAATACTACTTAGGGCCGTGGCACATAAAAAAACTTAAGCAGTAAACTTAAGACTTAAGCGAATCAACCAATCACGGTCAAGCAGTAAGGCAGCCATTTTGAAACGTAAGCAACATCGGAAATTCCGTATGGATGAAATTCTTACGTCTTAAGTCTTACTGCTTAAGTTCTTTTATGTGCCACGGCCCTTATATTGCTAGAAGAGTGCCGACCTCAGGGTCAAACATTACGGTACAGACGTATAATAGTCTCTCTCTCGTGAATGCTTCAGCTACTTTGTGCGCATGCGCTAACAGCGTTAGTCAGACACGACCAGGTAATGTTTTCTCTTAGCCTCTCGCTCACACTCAATAGACTTGACCGTCTATGCCCATATTTGGAATTCGTGCGTCTCTCTTTTATGGGGCTCAACCTCTCATTGCAAAGATACGGAACTAGCAATATATTAGTATTACATATATGGCGTAACGTTGGTAGACAACACTCCACGTTTTGATTGGTTAACGTTATGTACAATATAGGTTATTACACCAATATAATTTTCACACACACACACACACACACAGCTGTGTCATCAGATATCTACCATATTACTTTTCTACCAACATCGCGCATTCGTGACCACCATACTACATAGTTTTCGCGCACCAATTTTATGAGAGGATTGAGGCCCATAAAAGAGAGACGCACGAATTCCAAATATGGCAGACGGTAAAGCCTCGTTATGCGCAGGCGCGTCTATTGAGTGAGTGTGAGCGAGAGGCTAAGCATTAAAAAATGAGACGGAAAGAACACGAAAAGAGAAAACCTTACCTAGTCGTGTCTGACTAACGCTGTTAGCGCATGCGCACAAAGCAGCTGAATCGTACGCGAGAGAGAGACTATTATACGTCTGTACCGTAATGTTTGATTTGAGATCGGCACTCTTCTAGCAATATAGGAGTATTACATATATGCCGTGCGTAGGCTCAGTCGACCACGCGACGCCTGAGAGGGGAGAAAGAAGACGGCTAACCATATAGTCAATCACAGCACTCGGCTAGAAAGAGACAGAGGGAACTTCTCGCATCTATCTCTTTCTTAGCCTCTATCATAGGATTCGGCCTTTTGCGCACTCTAGTCTAATATCTCTATGGCCATTTGTGTTCGTCAACTCCGTGAAAGTAGACTTTCTTTCCTCTCACTGTTTAGGCTTCACCCCCGGAATTAGACTCCGTCCATATTTCCTACGTTCATGCTCGTTATATATTCCTCACCTAGCGTGTACCCGGAAAGTATTTACACATAGACACCCATAGGCGGCAGACTGAAGTTTGCGGCACATGATACGATTTTTCGTACTAGATTGCTTACGAGAACCAATTAGGATTAAGCTTTAAGTCACTTGATCTAAAATTCTGCATCTTTATTGGCTCTCGTAAGCAAACTAGTACGAAAAATCGCACCTTGTGCATATATGTAAGGCCTGTTCTACAATAAGTCGTTAATCGTAAGTCGCAAGCAAATAGACCAATCATATTCGATTATTCTTTTCTAAATTCAACTATGATTGGTTTATTTGCTTACAACTTGCGACTAACGACTCATTATAGAACAGACCTAATACCATTGACGTACTGGACGGAGCGTACAGACGCGGGGAGTGAAGATTTTAGGAGAGGAGGGGGCCGCCATATTGTCTGGCGACATTAGTAATGCCATCTAGGTGCAGGGAGCAAAAATATAAAAGAAAATATTGTTTGTGACCACGTTTGTGACATTGTCAAGATTTAGAAGTATTATTTTTCTAATTTTTGTACTGAAAAATAATGAAAAATGCCACTTTGTGTTGCAATCGGCTGCTGCAATAAAAGTTATCGAAAGACTAAAGGTCAAATAAGTGTAGAACAAAATGTTAAAATCACATATCACCGGCAAGTATATATTGCATTCATAACTTACAAAATATGTACTGTTTTTTTATATCAATAAAGTAAGATTTTAAATTAAAAGTTTACTACTTAAACATATTTGTTCCAAACACTAGTTAGTTTTTATGTGGCATTTTATAAAAGAACTTTATTTGTTATTAAATGAAATTGATTTTATATAAAATTAAGTTGTTTTATTTCATTAGATTTCCACAAGATGAAGAAAAAAATTAACTTGGGTAAAAATTATGGGTCTTTGTAAGGAAAGTTTACCCAAGTCTCCACATTTATACATTTATTTACATTTATTTACATTTATTTACATTCATTACATTTTTCGAAGAACGATTTTGATCGTACCTCTCTGACGCGAACACGATTAAAAGAAGATGCTATTCCAATTGTAAGTATAATTTTATAATTTGACTTTCGTTGTGTTTGTAATTTTCATAACTTTAAATGCATATACCATCTTGAATTATATTCTGATTATGGATTTTTCTATAGAATATTGTCTCATTTATTTGTAATATTGATATTTATTATTATAAATTATATTACTCAGTAGTTAGATTTTATTTAACTTTCATATTTCTTGGTTTATACTTTAATATTAATTGTCAGATATATCAATTATTAGATTATTATTATATAGCAATTATGAATTAATAAATATATTATTAAAATCTATTTTATACATAAAGCCAAATATTTCAGAAGATACAAAAGAAGTTGAAATTCCATCTTTAGTTAATTCAGAATCAGTGGACAATAATGATTTGACTGTAAGTACTTCTCTTGAGCATGAGATTAATTACAATTAACTAATTGCATATTTAAATCAATAACAATATTATATTCACAGATGAGCATTTCAGATGAGCATTTACAGATGAGTATTTGAGAAAGTAATGATGAAAGTGAGACGATGGAAACTTCTTGTAAGGTATGAAATAATTTTTATCTTTGATATTTATGTTAAAATTTGATGGAATATTTTCATTTCTTGTGCATTATGAATAAACAATGAATAAAATTTTTAATTTTACAATTATAGTTGGTGTCAGAAACAGAAATACAAACACTCAAACATCATATAGAACAAGATATTAATGATAGTGATGATAACAATGAAATTATATTTAAAAAAAAAGAACGTTGTTCAACATTTAATGCTGACACTGATCAAAGATTAGAGGAATCACGAAGAGTAAAATTTTTACTCAAAGTATTAGCCAATCAAAAGGCATATTATCAACGGCAGGTGCAAGTATTGAAGCAGAAAAACAAGCGTCAAGAAAAACGGATCATCCAATTAAGTACAATGTTAGAAGAATAGATAAGAGAGAGATATATATAAGAAGAGAGAGATATAAGAGAGATATAAGTTTTGTAATAATAATATTAACATTATTTACGTAATACTCTTTTAATTGATAAATAAATTTATTCAGAAAATATTTTTAAATAAATTGTTTCATATATTTCATATAACCAACTAATGTAGTGATATTTTTATATTATTTATACAGAGAACAATAACTTTCATATTTTAGATACTTTTAAACATATGAAAAACATTTTTAACTAAAAAGTCATAATAATGTTGTTACATATAATCAATGTTATTAAAATTAAGTTCATTTTATTGATTATAAATTGTAATAACAATTTTAAAAATAGTTTTATACATACATACATAAATATGTATATAGTTAATTTAATGGTTGTGTGCAATGGAAAAATAATTTTCTATATAATTAATATATATATGTGCAAATATAATTTATATATATATATATATATAAAGAAAATTATTGCAGAATATTATTTTCAATTGCGTACAACCATTAAATTAACTTTTTCACACATGAAATCCTGTTCTCATGCAATGAAAGTAAAAATAATATCATGATATATATGTCAAATTTTAAACAGGGCGCCAAAATGTCGCCAGACAATATGGCCGATCCCCCGTCCCGCTGATATCGGTCCCCTTGCCCTAACATTGACCTTACGCTCCGTCCAGTACGTCAATGTCTAAAGCCGATGGCACACGGTACGAGTTTTCGTAGTAGATCGCATACGAGTTAGCCACTAACCACGAGAGTGAAAGAGAGCGAAAGACGCTCGCTTTCTCTCGCTCTCATGCGTAGTGGTTAACTCGTATGCGATCTACTACGAAAACTCGTACCGTGTGCCGTCGGCTTAATACTCCTATATTGCTAGAAGAGTGTCGATCTCAGTCCAAACATTACGGTACAGACGTATAATAGTCTCTCTCTCGCGCACGGTTCAGTTGCTTTGTGCGCATGCGCTAACAGTGTTAGGGTGCAAACCCATGTAGCGGAATAGCGTAACGCGGAACGAGAGCGGAACCAATCACGAGCGTTCCGCAGTTTTCGTTACACAGCTTCCAAATCCCTCATCTCCATGGAGCGGAATGAGAGTAAGCGGAATAAATAGCAAATCTATAAATGACATTTAAATCTTGTTTTTATCGCTCGTTTATTATTATCATGCACCTAAATACTGAATTAAATGCGTTTTTTATTGGAAATATTGATCAAAGATGTTAAAATATATGAAATTAGTTTCAATGTAATTTAACCTTTATAAAATAATGACTTATGATTGGTTGCGCAAAGTCCGCGATGCGCTCATTATGCTCCATGGGTATTGGGAGTTCACGTTTTAGCGCAACAAAAATGACGGAATATATGTATGTACACTGAAATATATTTCAGTGTGTGTATATACACATGTTTTGTTAAATTCGCAAAAATAACGTGGTGAAATAAATTATTATTACAGAGATAAATTATTATTACAGAGATAAATTATTAGTTATTACTCATTGTTGAGAGGTAAGACAAAACTAGTTAATAGTAAAGTTAATAATAATTAAAACTTTATAACTCGCATGCAGTATATTATATAATGAAATATATATTATTAATAATATTGTATATACTGTGATTTCATATATGTGATAATTTATATATATTTTGACAGTTACAAAAAGATTGTGATGAATTCTCAATTGCATTATTATGCATTTACAAATATTGGAAGAAATGGAGACAATCTCCAATATATCACAGAGCAGTAAAAAAAAAGTTGCTTAAATTATACGTAATATATAAAAAAATGGTACAACATGAGAATGCATTGAAAAAAAAGCAAAAAAGAAAATTTTGGGTTCGTCCTATCTTCACGCCTCAAAAAAGATTTTTGCAGGGTGCCAGTAATAATCTGATCCCTGAAATGTTGAACTCCAATGACACAAAATATTGTAATTTCATGCAATTGACACCAATATTATTCGAGAAATTATTAGAGATTATTAGTACAAGAATTGAAAAGCAGTATGCAATCCGAGAACCAATTTCAACACGAACACGATTGGAACTTACTTTACGATATTTAGCTAGTGGTGACAGTATGGCATCTATATCATATCTATTCCGTGTAGGAAATTATACAGTATCGAAAATAATTTGTGAAACATGTGAATGTATTTAAGACTTATTAAAGGAAAAAGTTCTCTTTAATCCGACAACAGAAAACTGGCGTAAGGTAGCCAAAGACTTTGAAGATTTGTGGATATATTACGCAGCTGCGCAAAAGCTGTTCCGCTATTTTCGCTATAATAGAAACGCGGAACGCTTGTGATTGGTTCCGCTCTCGTTCCGCGTTACGCTATTCCGCTACATGGGTTTGCACCCTTAGGCAGACGCGACCAGGGTGCCTATTCCGTACACGTTTATCGACAACTATCGCTATCGTTAACTGACGACAGCCAATAGCAATTCGCGCTTTCTTCTAGAATCGTTCTTGTATTGGATGTCGTTAAACTAACGACACCGACGACTATCGTACTCGTGTACAGAATCGAGCCCCAGGGGTACGTTCCAAAACTTTACCCGGATGCACTATAATACTAGAAGTACTATAGCATACGTGACATATACTATAACAACTTCTAGTGTATAGTTACCCGGGTAAGGTTTTGGAACGTACCCCAGAGGGTCGATTGTGTATCACATAACTTAGTGAAAATTACAAAAGTGAGCAAATGTACTAGAATACTTACAATTTTATTGGTCAATATCTAGTAAATTAGCTCACTGTTGCAATTTTCATCCAAGTAACATGATACATAATCGACTCCCAGGTAATGTTTTCTCTTAGCCTCTCGCTCACACCATAGATATATTACATATAGATAGAGCTTTGTACCATTTTTGCTATAGTGCAACACGTGCCAAGATAAAATTATCTTTTCCTCCCTCGCGCATGCGCATTCGTATATTTATCTCGGCGGACGCGCATCGTTTTACATAAAATTAGGTTATATCCTTGGCTGTCATGGATAAACAGAAGATAAATGCGCGATTGCACATGCGCGAGGGAGGAAAAGATAATTTTATCTTGGCACGCAGTAAGATTTACAAAGCTCTATCTATATGTAATATATCTATGGCTCACACTCACTCAATAGATTTGACCCTCTATGCCCATATTTGGAATTTGTGCGTCTCTCTTTTATTAGGCCCGATCCTCTCGGCCGATTAAAGATACGGAGTTAGCAATATAGGAGTATTACATATATGACCGTGGCCGTGTTCCGAAATTCACTGCCAGCACTGAAAACCTATAATATACGTGACGCGAACTATAGTTTTCCAGTACTGGCAGTGAATTTCGGAACACAGACCGTGTGCCGCAGACTAGAATTACCGATTGGAATGCGGTTATTATTTTATAGTCCTACGACTATGGGTTACTGAGTAAGGTCCTCAGCAGAATGACTGACTTATAGGCCGATATTCATAGTCGGGTCTTAAATTTAAGATCGTCTTAAGTTTATCTTTAGATGCTGTACGAATCAGTTCATTGGCTACGGAGTATCTGAAGATAAACTTAAGACGGTCTTAATTATAAGACCCGACTATGAATACCGGCCATAATCTTAAGACATGTTTTATGGTTTAAGCCTGAAGTCATAGGCCGGTATTCATAGTTGGGTCTTATATTTAAGACCGTCTTAAGTTTATCTTCAGATACTCTGTAGCCAATGAACTGATTCGTACAGCATCTAAAGATAAACTTAAGACGATCTTAAATTTAAGACCCGACTATGAATACCGGCCTTAAAGTAACGCACAATACTGTCTTGTGTTTTAATGTTTTAATGGAAATACGAAAGCGGCAAGGAATAAGGTATGTATAAAAACGCAATAACAGTAAACTGAATATAATCATTTTACTGTACTATTAATAATTTTATAAATATTAATATGTATATGTGACTAATATAAATATGTAACAACAATTTCATCCTTTTAAAATATATGTATTTCAATAAATATTAGTATAACCTAACTTCTTGTTCAAAGAAAAATCTTACAAAAAAAATCCTTTTGATAATTCTCTAGTATGTAAAAAAAATGTTCGATTATGTATACATTTTTTAAATTACTTTTTTCAGTCAATTAAAATGGAAGATCACCAATATTATGGGTCTCATGTTTATGTATATATGATATACGATGAATTGCTTGAAACAGAAAAAATTTCCTTCGAAGAAAAAGATAGTGATGTTTTTTTGATTGAATTATACAGGGCACGTCCATTTTTATATGATAAAGGACACAAAGATTTCAAAAACAAAATTGTTAAAGATAATGCTTGGAATGAAATTTCCAAAATTATGCTAAACAAAAATTATGGTAAATACGTTTTACTTTTATTCTTACTACTATTGTAAATATTTTTTATTTTTATTGTTAAATATTTATATAATGCAAATAATGAATTTAAAAATCTAAAATTTTTGCAGGTAATTTATATACATCAGATTATTGCCAAAAGAGATGCACATCTCTTAGAAATCAATACAGTCGTGAGAAACGATTGTTAGAAATTCAATATAAGAGTGGAAGTGGTTCTTTTAGTCACAAGTCGTTCTCCTTTTACAATCAGTTATCGTTTCTTAATACTTATGTCAAAAGACGAAGGTATATAATTATTGAATATAATTATTGTATATAATTATTGAAGCTTCGAAAGTTCTTGCTAATAGTATAAATATATTTATATAGTATTATATTTTTAGAACGTATAATAATATACAGGCAAATAAAAGTTTAACATCTTCTACATCGTCTGCTGAGGTGTCAACTGAAATTTTAAAATCTAATTCAAATAAAGTATTTGAACTCAATGAAAAGTCAAGTGATTCCATACACGATGAAGATAATATTCCTAATAATGAAAAGAATAAAGAAAATATGTTCGAAAATACATCAAATATAGCACAAAAGCGCGTAACAACAGAAAAAGATTCAGATATGTTACATACAAAACTTAAATATAAAAAAAGCAAAGTTGATGAAACAAAGGAATTTAATAACATATTTTCATCGGTAACCCAGAAAATCATTAATGCTTTAGATAATAAAGAAAACGATGAAAACGAAGCATTTGCTCAATTTGTTGTTGCTCATTTAGCAAAGTTTTCACAATCTCAACAAAATATTTAAAAAAAGATGATAACTGATGCTTTATTTTCTCCATTGCAAAAAATGTAATTTTTTTGTATTTTTTTTTAAATTTCTTATTTATTTCAATATTTTATTTCTTAACTAAAACATTAGTTTTTATTATATTATGTGATACTGTGAGATTGCTATATATCATACAAAAAAGATTGAAAGATAGTTTAAAATATTTTTTTTTATTTGTTAACATAGTTTTCTATCTAAATAGAATGTTATATTTTCGTTTTTGTACATGCTTAAAATAATATATTTTGTTAAAGATTTTTATTTTTATGTGTTACTATGTAATAATTATAAAAAAGACTGTTACACATATAAACAAAAATTTTAAGTTAGTTTGTAATAATGCTCTTATAATGACATTGTTTTAAGTAGGTTAAGTACATTTATAATTTGAATATTCAATAAGTTTAGAGAGAAAATATTTTTTATTGAAGATATTTTTTATTTATGTGATACTTTGTAACAATTATGAAAAAGACTGTTATATGTTATGTATAAAAAAGATAATTTTTATAAAAATAATTATATATTTCATAAAATTTAATAAAAATTATGTAATATATAGAAATAATTTAATATTTATGTGTATAAATCATTATTTTTTTTGTTAAACATTTTCACCATATACTCCTGTTCGTACATAATCGTATTGCCATGGAACTTCTCCCGCTGTTGTCATAAAATATTTACATAGTGCGTCTCTTTGTTCTGAAGCGGAAGATACGGTATCATCATAAGATAGATTCTCTGAAGAGTCTAAAGATATCCATTGCATTTCCTGTAAAAAGAAAAAAACATATATACATGCAATATGTTTTAAAATCTCAAAAAATGTAAAATCATAATTATGTTATGCAATTATGTAATTATATTTATATATATTCTTACTTATTCATTTTCTTATTTAATGATTAATTATTAACATTTAAAACATTTATTAAATCAGAATATCTATCAGTTAAATATAATTATCTGTAAAATATGAATTTAAATGTGTTTTTTACTTGATCATGTTTATTGTTTTCGACAAGTTGAACTGTATTATAATGTAACTTTTTTTGACATCGTTCTTCTTCAGTCATTACAAAGTTATGTAAGCAGAGCGATGCTGTTGTTATCAAATCAGCTGTTTCTGGTAGCATGCAAATAGAACGTCGAAATATTCTCCATCTATTTGCAAATATTCCAAAGGCACTTTCAACTACTCGCCTAGCTCGAGAAAACCTGTAGTTACATACTTTTTGTTTCTCATTTAAATTTCTTCCTATATATGGTTTTATAATTCTAGTGCTTAGTGAGAATGCATTATCTGTTAATAAAAAAGTTGGTAGTGCGGATTTCACTCCCGGATAATTCAAAACTTCCCTTTGGCATATTTAAATTTTCATTATAATACTAGTATAACCATAACCAAAAACCAGTCGACTGCGTGCTGTCGCCAAGTAAACACATGTCGCGTGTTGTGTATCGTGTGTTTCTTTGAGTGATTTCTTTTCAGTCAAATAATTACTCTGTGATCGACAGTGATTAGTGAAACGTGAGTGAAAATGTATGAAACGTAAGTTTATAAAAGAAGAATATTTTGCGTGTAATTACTCAGCTGTGGATTGTCAGTGCGAACGCGATTTAACCTTTAGAGGACGGGGATTTTTCGGTTCAAAATGACTTTTTATTTTTACCAAAATTTATGTCTAAAAACATGCGATCACTAATTTTAGACACCCCAAGTTTCAGGTGGTCGATATATCGACCACCCCCGTCCTGAACGTTACGGACAGTGTAAAAATTTTTTTTTTCGCTCTTTTAGCCTCAAATTTGGTAAACCCAAGGTTTTTTGGATGCTGAGTACGAATAAAGGTGTAAAGTCGATCCTAACCCTGTGCTTGACCTTGAAAATCCATATTTGAAGGTCAAATGACTCAGAACCGCTATTCCGAGGCCAAATACGTGTGTTTTTTGCTTTTTTATCCTCACAACGGGTATATTTTTGTTTTTTCAAAAATTGTGACATATGGTTTTTGATGTATTTTTGCGCGCTAAGCACGAATCTGCTATCAGAATTTCTCCATCACTCTTCAGTCTTCAGAAATGCGCCGAAAACATTCAGAAAAAAAAATAATTTCAAGAAGTGGGATTTGCATACAAAATTCACATACATTTGTGCTTTGCACGCGGAAATACAACGGAAACCATGTGTCACATGTGCAGATTCAACCTCTCCACGAAATTCTTCATTTTTCTGAAGATTTTTAGCAGTTTTCTGAAGGCTGAAGGGTGATGGAGAAATTCTGATAGCAGATTCGTACTCAGCGTGCAAAAATACATCGAAAATCATGTATCGTATGTTAAAAAATTTATTTTCGCAAAGTGGTCGATATATCAACTACCCCCGGCCTCTAAAGGTTAATATCTACAAAAAGTTGACACAAGAAATATTGATTACGATCCATCCATCTCTCAAGAAACTACAATAACATAAAATCATCGCATCTCTACAGGTAAGTGATTGAGAAAAATGTCGTATTCCTGACTCAATTCTGACACTCACATTTCTTTGCAAAATTATCTCCTAAGCTTAGTTTTTTAATTACAAAAATAAATAGTAGTGAGTAGCAAGAGTAAGAATAAGTCAGAGTGAGAGTGAGTGAGAGAGAAAGAGAGAGAGAAAATGTGTCATGTGCGTGTGTATCGGTACGTAAAGCGATAAGCTAAGGCTGAGGCGCCCTACGTAATCACCTGCGTCGGACGGTGAGTTGCGTCGCCCCTGCCTACCTTCCGTACTCTTTCCGTAATTCGTTAACTATTTCTTTTTATAACTCAAAAACTAAGCTTCGGAGAAAATTTTGGTAAAAGAAAAATCATCTCAGAATTCACTTAGAAATACGACATTTCAATATTTATTCTAAATCACCCTGTATATACTATATCGGCGTTATTCCGTGAAGCTGCAATGGTAACAATAATAATCCGAACGCGCTACAATTGCAACATATTATGAAAAAAATTTGATTGCAAAATAATATAAATTAACAGATAATGATTATAATTGTTTAGAATTAGATAATGATCCTATTGGATCAGTGTTCGATTTTGTATGGAAAAAGAAAAAAAAAGAAACCGTTCTATATGAGGAAAATAGTATAGAATCTAATAGTGAAAATGAAATAATAAGCGATAGAAATAATAATATAGAAAGACCATACATTAAAGATTTACAGTAAAATATATTATATTATATTAGCGGATATACAGGGTGATCCGAAATAACCTTCCATCTGTAAAATGACGTATTCCTGACACAATACTAAGATGATTTTTCCTTTATCAAAATTTGATTTGAAGCTTAGTTTTCGAGTTATAAGCAAAAATAGTTAGGAAATCACGCGTCGAGTACAGAAGGCAGGCAGGAGCGGCGCACCGCGAGCGTAACGCGGGTTCAGTTGACCGCCCGACGGATGATTACCGCGTGAGTCGCTATTTTAATCTTATGACATAAAATTATGTCTTAAATAAAATTTTGATAAAGAAGAAGGTGTCTTAGAATTATGTCAGAAATACGTGTTCCTTAAAATAAACTTATTTTAATAACAAAATTACTTTAATAACTTTAATAACAAAAAGTTGTTCCGGTTCGCCGTTGAACGCTGCAATCAGCTAATTGCTACACGCGATGTGTGTAATGCGTGTGTGCATAAAAAAGAGAGAGAGAGAGAGAGAGAGGGAAGGAGGGAGAGACATTCATACACATGCACGCATGTACGCATACACTTTTTTCTCGCTCTCTTTCTCTCTTTTACACCAACACTTATGCACTCTCTCATTCAGTCACTCATTTACTCACTCACTCACCTGCTCACTCACCTTGTAGCAGCGTAGCGAATCCTCATGCTACGTGTTAACTGCTGCACCGTTATGATTAAGTTGTAGAGACACATCAAAACTTTTTGTAAATTATTCTCACAAATTACTCTCACTCGATTAACACAATACAGATTACGCGATAACGAATTCACTGATTTACTGACTCACTACCGATTCACCGATATCAAAAATTACTTTAAAAGAAACGCGAATGCAAATAGCACATGACTCGACGCGAAGCGACGGACCGCGGAAACAACCACAAGAGTTATGTTGACAGTTGACTAGCGCCACGCAAGTCGCAGCGTGTGGCGCTAGTCAACCCTTGTCTGCATATTTGATGGTGTTGATTCGCACTCCATTTATTTTGATCTCAAGCTCCAGGTCACCTGTAGCCTCTTTGAAGATTTTGTCCGCGTAGAGGTTGAACAAGAAGGGGGAAAGTATACACTCTTGCCTGACTCCTCTCTGTATGTCCACTCGCGAGGTTGTCACTTTTCCAAATTTTATTTCAGCCTTTTGCTGCCAGTACAGGTTTTTTATCACTCGGACATCTTTTTCATCCACTCCTGCTTGACGAAGAAGCTCAATAAGTTTGGTATACAGGACTCGGTCAAACGCTTTCTCGTAATCTATGAAGCATGCAAATACATCTTTCTGATGGTCTCGGTATTTTTGTAGTAGAACATTCAACCCGAAGATTGCCTCTTGTGCCAAAGCCATTCCTGAATCCAAATTGCGAGTCATCCAAATCCCACTCACATTTGGATATGCGAGCATGGATTATGCGAAGGAACGTCTTCAGCATGTGGCTCATGAGGTTGATCAGCTGGAAGTCCGAGCACTCCCCTGGCCTTTGCTTCTTTGGAATGGTTACAAATGTTGATATTAGCCATTCCTCCGGTATTTCTCCGGTGTTGTAGATTTTATTGAACAGACTCATCGTCTATTAATTTTATTAGTTCCATAGGAATCTCATCCGGTCCTGCAGCTTTCCCGTCCTTAGCAACCGCGATGGCATGCAGCAATTCCGATTTAAGTATGATAGGGCCCTCCGGTTCTTCCCAGTCGCCCCGAACGTCCGCTCTGGCGCACTCAAACAGTTTGGCCACGTACGTCTGCCAAGTATGCTTAATCTCGCTGTCCTTCAAGATGATTTTGTTCGTTTCACAGACACAGGCAGACGGCCTTTGTACAGGCTTGTTACTTCCCTTATCTTTCTGTGCATATTGAACGAATCATGCTTCGATGCAAGGCTTTCTAATTCGACGCATTTTTCCTTCATCCAATTCTGTTTTGCCATCCTAATTTCTTTTCTTATTATGGATTGTATCCTCCTATATTCTTCCTGGTTCCCCTTGAGCAACCGCCGCCTCTCCATCATTTCGTCCATAATTTCTTCCGTCATCCACGATTTCTTCTTCGCGGACCTCGTTGATTTTAGGTGTTGTTCGCTAGTCTCCAGGAGAGTTTGCTTTATTTCGTTCCATTGCGCATTTACGTCTGCCGGATCTCCTCCTTTTATGCGACTCAATTTTTTGTTGAGATCGTTTGCGGCGTTCTTTTTTACCTCAGTTTCCCGCAATTTTGAAGCATCAGTCTTTTTGGCGACCGATCTTCTCTTGACAGATTTTAGCGCTAGGTTCGCCACCAAAGGGTTATGATCCGATCCGATGTCCGCTCCGGGATACGTTTTGATACTTTTCACTATGTTTCTGAATCGCTTGTTTATCAGGACATAGTCAATCTGGTTTCCTCACTGGTTTGGGGCCCCTCGCCTTGTCAAGAAGCGATTTCCACGTGTAGAGGCGGCGTTTTGGCAGCTTGAACCATGTATTAGTCACCACCATCTCCGTCTCCTGGCAGAACTCAAAGAGCCTATCTCCTCTCTCATTGCTGTCTCCCAAGCCGTGATCACCAACAACATCGGTTCTTCTTCCCTGTCCAATTTTGGCATTAAAGTCACCCATGACCAGACTGATATTGTTACTTGGCAGGGCTTCCAGTGTCTCCTTGATGGATTCATACAGCACTTCAACATCGTCATTATATTTCTTTTCCGAAGTAGAAGCATATATCTGTATTAGATTGATGTCAAATGGCTGCCCGTGCAGCCGTAGCAGCATAGTTCTGTCCGAGATGGGTACGAACTCTTTCACATACTTAACGAATTCTGAGTCAACCAAGATCCCCACTCCGTTACTGTGTCGTCGGTCATCTTCGGCACTTCCCGAGAAGTAGAGAGTTCCTCCTTCGTGGGCACACACGCCTGTTCCTGGCCATTTTAGTTCACTTATTCCCATGAACTTAATTTTCATTCTCTTCATCTCTTTAATCGCATTACTGAACTTTCCCGCGGCGAAAAGGCTTTTAACGTTCCATGTGGATATACGTAAGTTGGATTTCACTATTTTGAGCCGGGAGATTTTTCGCACCCCTTGCCCATTAAGGCTGCCCGGGACTAGGAGCCGTTCTTATTGGTTTCCTCGCCATAGTGATATCCTGGGGAATTGAATAAACCGAAGTGGTTTCCCATTGCCTTCTTCGGTTGACCAGATCTACGGTTACAGTTCGTTCAGATTGACAAACTGTTTTTTGGCAAGAGATACTCTCGGTGGTTTTGCCATTGCCTTCCGAGAGGTGGCGGTCGAATAAAAACCGACGATGTTATGGTCGGATTTGAACTCGGATCTTTGGCTTGTTAAACAATGTTTATTTCTCTAAGCCACGACCGCCACAGTCCATATCTATATGGTCTAAAGCAGTGCTCGGAATTAGTTGCTATTTTCGAGCCGATTCCCGAGGCAACGCCTCTTATTCCCCCACTACCGCTCGACGCTCGAGCAGACGCTGCGGCCGAGCCGCCGACAGCGTGTCTCTCAGGAGCGTCTCTAAAGAAAAAGAAAGCTAGGACCTTTTATATTATTAGTAATATTTTCCTAAAGAAATAATTTCTGCCTTCGTAATAAATAATTAATTGAAATGTTATGAATATATTATGTAATGCTATTTCACATCTTATCGCGAAAAATTCTACATCATTTTGTAAAAGAATATTTATAAAGGAATGCCTCATCGTATGAGATGAGAACGAGTACTTCAATAATTTTTATGGATATCATCCTTCGTAGAATTATGCAAACGACCGAGAAGACCAGAATAAAATTTTTACTTATTGAATGTTTCGATTTTTTTCTATTTTATCTCCATCTTATGACATAAGATGTAAAAATTTTATTCTGGTCTTCTCGGTCGTTTGCATAATTCTACGAAGGATGATATCCATAAAAATTATTGAAGTACTCGTTCTCATCTCATACGATGAGGCATTCCTTTATAAATATTCTTTTACAAAATGATGTAGAATTTTTCGCGATAAGATGTGAAATAGCATTACATAATATATTCATAACATTTCGATTAATTATTTATTACGAAAGCAGAAATTATTTCTTTAGGAAAATATTACTAATAATATAAAAGGTTCTAGCTTTCTTTTTCTTTAGAGACGCTCCTGAGAGACACGCTGTCGGCGGCTCGGCCGCAGCGTCTGCTCGAGCGTCGAGCGGTAGTGGGGGAATAAGAGGCGTTGCCTCGGGAATCGGCTCGAAAATAGCAACTAATTCCGAGTACTGGTCTAAAGGTTTAAACCCGCCGCAGATTTGCTTGCTGGCTGGTCTGCTGGAGTTCCGTGATAGGTCAGATGCTATTTTTCTCGCGTGGATTTGTGCTTGCTCATTGTGACATCCAGGATGTAGCAGATCAGCCAGCAGAATGACTAACTAGCAATCCAGCAGAAAAAAATTGCATTGTCTGCAGCGGGTTTAAGAAACGATAGGTGCTCTCAATCGAGTGATTTTTGCACCTTGCTTTTTCGCTGATTGTGAGTGTGAAAGTCTCCCAATTGAGAGTGTATTTTAAAAAGCAGCAAAAATGACTCTGTATAAAACATATAAGTAAATGCCACTGGTGAAGAGGAATCGCTTTTCTTTGTCTTGATTTTCTTTGACTATTTAAACTAATCAATTTTATATCAATTAGAAAGATTCAATAACATTTTATACTTTTAACATCATAAAACTCTGTTCAGTTTTATTTTTATTCATGGAAAGTATCGAAGCAAGACTTACACATGTGTTTTCTGCAATTTATATAATACTTATTGTATGTACAATACTTATTGCTTCGAATAACGCACCCATATGAAGAACAACTAGCTCTTTTATCGTGCACTTTCGATCGATCTATTTACAAGAATTTGATTGGATATTACTACAAGAAACAAAGATAGACAAGAAAAACATAAGAAATATTTTAAACAGACTGAACAGGAAATATGAATGGTGGATAAAAGAAGCAGTAAGAGAAGAAACAAGAGGGAGAGTAGAAGGCAGACAGGTGATAGGATTGAAGAAAAGAAGTGGGAAATTTGAAGTAGAAGAATGGGAATACGGTTTTATAATAAAGAAAAAATGATCAACTATAGTTATAACAATGTACAATAATATAAAAGTAAAGAAATTAAGAAGAGATTGGATGAGGTAATGACAGAGAAACTGAAGAAGAAAGGGAACTTAATAATAGTGGGCGAAACACTCGTATAGGATTAGAAAACTCCAGAGTGGGAATCATGGAAGAGAATAAATGAAAGAGAGAGTTGGAAGATAAAGTGCTAAATAATGAAGGAAAGAAAGTGTATTGGAATTTTATGAGAAATTTGAATTAATGGTAATAAATGGCAAAATAGCAGATGAGGATGGAAAATTTACATATATAGGAGTAAAAGGAGCTTCAGTAATAGATTATGTGGTAGTAAAAAAGGGAGAGGACGAACTGTCAGTAAGAAGGATGGAAATTAGACTAAGGATGAAATCCCATGACGTGTATTTTTCGAGACGAATAATTTGTGAGAACCAATCGTAAATCAGTAGAACAGAAAATTAACATTAGAACAGAAATTCTAATCTCCAATTGGTTGTATTATTTACGCATTACGTGAAATACGCCCCATGTGACGGCATCCTAAGAGAGGAATTGGAGGAACCACCTATCAATTGAAATAAAAGGAGGAATGAGAAGAGAAGAGAATAAAGAGGAAATGGAAGCAGAAGAAAGCGGATGGAAATGGAGAGATGATAAGAAAGAAGACTACCACGAATATTATGAAGGAAAAATGGAAGAATAGGAGAGAAGTGGAGAGAAAGAATATGGAGGAAAGATTAGAGGATTTAATGGAAATAATAAGAGGAAGAAGAGAGGCATGAGAAGCAGGGAAAAACGAGGGGAAGATATAAAGATCGATAGAAATATATGGAGATAGATAATACGAGAAAGAAAAGAAAAAAGTCAGAAGATTACTGAAAAAATATAGGAAAATAAAAAGAATAGAGAATAGAAAGGAACTAGTGATGGCAAGGAACAATCTAAAGATGAACAAAGCGAAAAGAAAGGAATGGATGGAACAAAGATGGAAGGATAGAAAATAGTAGGAATATAGCGGGTTTCTGGAAAGAATTAAGGAACTTTAAATCAAAACAGCGGAGCAAGGGAAGAAATATTGGAAAAGAACAATGGTTGAAACATTTTAGAAATATGCTAGGAGAAGATCTGGAGTTATATGTGGAAATGCGATAAAATGAAAGACAAAGTTAGAGATGAGATTAAAGATTGGGCAGATAAGGTAGGAAAGGAAAGGGGGGTTAGTGAGGTAAAGATGGAAGAAATAATGAGAAAAAATTAATATAAAAGTTTACAAGTATGTGCAAAGATATATGAGGAAATAGGATATGAAGAAACGAAGCCGAATAAAAAGAAGGCATGAAGGAAAGAAATAAACATTAAACACAACGGATGCAATATTAATAAGAGTAAGTGGTTTTAAGAGGAAACGAGTAATATATCAGAAAAATAGATTTAATCTTAATCTTAAAAGAAAAGTTAATCTTAAAAGAAATTGTAAGAACAAAATCCAAAAACATGTATAGATGGTGAATAAATTATTATTATTATTATTTTCATTACCTTTTAAATCTTTGGTAAATTCGTGAATAGCTAATTTTTTGTCTAAAACTACCGGTAGAATTACAAAAATTACTTCCCATTTGCTTTACTTCCCAATAAATTTGAAGTGTTAGTTGGAATATCCGTATCTTAAATTGATAAACCATTTCTTGTTAGTGGTATTCAACGAATTAATATTAGTGTTCTTAGAAAGATTAGGTTCAATGGAAATAATGAAAACATTTAAACAAGATTAGAAGATTTCATCTGTATAATAATTCCTCTATTATCCATTACATATGAATTTAATTTTCTTAATATTACGAAGCAAATTACTATTTCTTTTTTAAATCAACTATTTGAATTTAGTATGATAATGTTTCAGTTTTTGTTTAAATTGTAAAAAATAATTGAAAAAATATTGGAGAATGCTACTTAAGATAAAAACGGTAAGAAATTAGATAAGAAAGAGAAAGAGAAAGAGAAAGTGCACTAAGTTCCTCTGTAATATAAAAATTTGTCTAATGTAAGTCAAATATTTTAAAGCACTTCTCTTAAACCTATACCATAAATTTTTAATCTTACGCAACGATAATTGTATAAATTTCGAAGATATTTGTGGAAACCTTAAGAGCATAATATTATTGGTCTTGCATCGTTTTAGGAAATCTAGTTTTGATCTAACTCTGACTACTAATCTATAATTCATGTCCATCCAACACTTTAATATTATACATACAAGTGTCATTTCCGAATTGATAATGGATAAAATTGAAATTATAACAATGATACCTAAACTGTACGTGCATTATAACAAGCCAGCGCAAAATTCAAAACTAAAATATGTTCGTTATAGAATAAAATACACAAATAATAGGCCAAATAATGAGGAAATAAATAAATTATATAAACATAAGAAATTTAATAAATCTCAACAGTTCGGTTTACAAAGCCATCAGTTATTCAATAATTAAACAATATAATATAATGAAATTATACATTAAAATAAAATTGTGTCATCAACACGAGCGATTGCACTCTTGAAACCATGAACAATGGATTCATTGAATTTTTTTTATTTAAATATTATTTTAGAAAATAATAAAATCTTGTTAGATTAGTATCATAAAAAAACTTCCTTAGGAAAATTATTATCTTTTTTCTTATCATCTAAAGTGTCAAAAAATAGGGAAAATTTTTGGATTGATTGGCAGAGCTATTATGTTGTTCCATTCAAAATTCACTTCAAGAATATTTGTATGTACACTCAGCCGCAAAAAAAACGGGCCACTAAATTTGAACAAAATTTTTTAACATCTTTCAATGGCGACAACTCATCGAAAAATCATCGTATTCAGATGAAATAAAGCTTAAATTAAAGCTTGAACATTTCTCTTAAAATTCCAATAAACAAAAATTGAATTACAACAAAATTGACAAAATGGCAGACATTGAAGGAAAATGGGGGGAAAAAAATTTTTTTTTTAAACTATTGCATGGCTCAGAAGAGTTGACTGATTGATATCAAAACGTATGCGTTTTAAAGCTCATTCATTTCCAAACAAATCCATATTTTTAAAATTTTTCTACGACCTTTTTTGAAAAAGTTATAGCGTTTTGAACAAAATGTTACAAAATGAATAACACTTTTTGTAAAATCTGCAATTGCGTGCGTGTACATATGCATGCATGTGTCCTGCTCTTGGCGTTACCCAGGATCAACGGCGTGGCATATTTTCCTCCGCAAGTCTCCGCCGAATAGTGTCGTCGCTCACCTCCACTCCAAATTGTTGCAAATTGTTTTTTATTTCTATTAATGTTATACGCCTGTTTCTTAATGCTGACACAACAATATATTGGTCATCTTGTGCCGTGGTATATCTTGGACGACCAGGTCTTCGATTATAACCACCAGTTTCCACGTATCTGTTGTAAACTCGCTGTACAGTTGTACGAGGAACGTTTAAAAAATTTGCAACATAACGTTGACTCCTTCCATCATTAATCAACGCTACAACCTGTGCGACTGTTGCAGAATCTAACATTGTCGCGAAAATGAATATTCATGAATGAAAACAATACAGATTCCTTGAATTTTTCTATGGAGTGAACATTGATGAGATACGCTCGATGAGAGATGTTCACTGCGTAGAAAAGTTTCATTTTACAAAAAGTGTTATTTATTTTGTAACATTTTGTTCAAAACGCTATAACTTTTTCAAAAAAGGTCGTAGAAAAATTTTAAAAATATGGATTTGTTTGGAAATGAATGAGCTTTAAAACGCATACGTTTTGATATCAATCAGTCAACTCTTCTGAGCCATGCAATAGTTTAAAAAAAATTTTTTTTCCCCATTTTTCCATGTCTACCTTCAATGTCTGCCATTTTGGCAATTTTGTTGTAATTCAATTTTTCTTTATTGGAATTTCAAGAGAAATGTTCAAGCTTTAATTTAAGCTTTATTTCATCTGAATACGATGATTTTTCGATGAGTTGTCGCCATTGAAAGATGTTAAAAAATTTTGCTCAAATTTAGTGGCCCGTTTTTTTTGCGGGTGAGTGTATATTAATATCCTATTGCACAATGACTAAATATTTTTTACATGAATAATTTTTACATAAATAGAAAAATAAAAAGATTAATTTCTAATATCAATTGTAAAGACACGAACAGTGATAATGTTAAAGATACTAATTTTAATAACAAGCAGTAATGCATGATTTTACCTTATATTCAAAAGATCATAAATGTAGCAAAATCTAGTATTTTAAAATCTGAGACTAAATTAGACTAGTTCCGCTGTTTAAATTTAATTAAATGGTTTATTAAAGTATACAAGGATAAAAATAAAAAATAAAAAGAAGAATAAAAGAATAAAAAAGAATAATAATTATTTACAAGATTTTATGTAATGAATGTCCTATGTGGGACAGACCAAAAGACAACTTGCACAAGGATAAAAAAACACAAGTCTAATATCAATGATCTATCAAAACACTCGGTTGTCTTTGAACTTTAAATTTTAATCATTTTTTTTGGAATAATGTTAGAGTTTTGGAATATAATTTTTATAAAAGAATGATTGCTAAAATAATCTGTGTTAAAAACAAAAAGATTAATTCCCATAAAGATTTCACTTAATAAAGCTACTTAATGAAACTTATATTGAGATTCTGAGATGGAATTTAATATAGTTTAGTATTTAAAAATTTTGTTTACTTTCCCCACATTGATATTAGCCTTTTTTTGTGTTGTTCTAATGTCCGAATTGTTCTTGTCTACTTAATATACATCAAGCTAAATTGATAAGATGGTCACACTTTCTTTAATTTAAATTTTATTTTTGACATTTCTTATGCCGTGTTTTTATTAAAAAACAAGATTGTTTCTTTACATATTGTTTTTTCTAAGTTTTACTAACTTAATTAAATAATTTATACATGATTTGTGGATAGATTTTTCCTGATTTTTTTTAATGATCTTAACTGATGAACATTACTTCACGTACTACCTAAATGCGGAGGAGGCCGATGGTGATCGATCTGACAATATCTTAAGGACATAATTACTTCATTCTCGGTTATCAACAAGGAATTGGTTGCATTAACATTACATTTTCTTATCGTCTCAAGCGATTATGAGTTTGATGTTTGATGAGTTTAATGTTTCTAATCACTCGTGTTTATGACAATTTTATTGTAACGTATAATTTCATTATCAGGAGACGCGGTAGCGTCTCCGGCCATGTTCAAATTTTGGACGCTACAATTTTGGACGCTACAAGTCTCTTATCCAGAACTATTAAAGTCGATTTTTTGGGGTACAGAACTATTAAAATATAAAAAATTTTGAAATGCATGTAGCATATTCTGAAAGGTGGCATCGCCACGAGTAAGTTAAGCCAAAAAAAAAAAAAAAATCGGTCAAGCCGTTCTGGATATACAAACGGTCAAAAAGTGATGTTTTTCATGAAAAATTGTTCTCTGTCCGCAGTCATGTATGTACTTCTCTTCTCTCTTACCTTTCACTCACACCTCCCCCAACTTCCACTCATCCCTCTCCTCCCCTCATTTCCCTTTCTCATCACGCCCCCTCTTCCTCCCCCTCTCTATTTTTTCATTTTTTTCGCTTTTCTTACACTTTTTCATCATCTTTCACCCCCTCTCACTCTTTCACACCCTTTCTGGTGTATTTACCATTTATTAAAAATTTTTAAAAACCACCCCTTGAGGGTGAAATTTAATATCTCAAAAACAGTACATTGAAAAAATACGGTACTTGTGTCGTTAATTAACATTTCTTATAGGGTTAATTTACTGCTCAATAAAAATTTTCAAAAAAAAACCACCCCTTGGGGATAAAACTTAATATCTGGGAAACGGTGCATTGTAAAAATATGAGACATGTGCCGTTTATTAAGGTTTCTTATGGGGTCAATTTACCATTTATTAAAAATTTTTAAAAACCACCCCTTGGGTGTGAAATTTAAGATTTCGGAAACGGTGCATCGCAAAAATACGGAGCCTGTGTTATTAATTAAGGTTTTTTATGGGGTTAATTTACCATTTATTAAAAATTTTCAAAAATTATTCCTTGGGGGTGAAATGTAATGTCTTGAAAACGGTGCATCGCAAAAATATGAGACATGTGCCGTTAATTTAGGTTTCTTATGGGGTCAATTTATCATTTATTAAAAATTTTCAAAACCCCCCCTTGGGGGTAAAATTTAATATCTCGGAAACGGTGCATCGCAAAAATACGGGATCTGTTTCGTTAATTAAGGTTTCTTATGGAGTTAATTTACCATTTATTAAAAATTTTCAAATACGCTAATGTAATAATAAAATTTAATTGAATTTACCGCTTAATCTCTCGTTTTAATGTAAATATTTAAGTCATTAACAAATTAGTACTCTGGAATTACAAGCAACTATTTTTCATTGTCCAGGTTTGTATAAATTTCAAATCAAACTTCAATAAACGACTTTTATATTTTGTGCACTAAGAATAACATATCACTTATGTACTTTCACTTAGAGTCAAATTTTAATCAATTTTACTTATATACACCTTATGTATGTATGTTCATTTTGAATTTGCACCTTGAATAACATATCAGTTATTTTTCGTGGTAATATATTATTAAATTTATTATATTATTTATTTTATTAATTTATTTAGATAATATACACTTTATGTATGTTCACTTTGAACTGGCACCTTGTATAATATATCAGTTACTTTTCATGGTAATATATTATTAGATAATCATTTAAATTTGTAAAAATTCAAATTCTTGAGGGTCTATTTTTGAACATGGCTTGACTTTTTCATTTATGATTTTTTGGGATATTATATTGCTTAATTATTGGGCTATTGATGAAGGTTTTGTAAACAGAAATGTTTAACTATTGACATTTATTAAACTTTTTGTACAATTTATTTGTTTACTCGTTTTTTTGCTTATTCTTTTTATTCTATAACTCGCATATTTTGATTTTGAATTATAATATTAATGTAATGTTACTGTTGGTGTTTACTGGGAATTTCCTCTAAGAAGTTGTGTTCAAAGATAATTTAAGTTATTTAGTTTTATATATAAATTAAGTTTATTTATTTTATCCCCAACATATAAACATATTTATTACATATAATTTCTTACAAATAATAAAAAAATATAATGCTAAAACTTATTGCTTATAACAATGTAGCAACTATCGAGCACATCAATGCTTTTAGTCATTGTCTTACTGTGATAACGATAGATTGAAGATAACAAACCAAACATTGGATCGGTAAATCAGAAAAGTATAAAATAAAAAGTTAGACCACATCCAAGAAAAATTTTGGTTATTATAAAATGATTTTATCTTCGCTTTACATTACGTATTAATCCTGTTTAAAATGTATTTCGTTTTTTATGATTGAATTCTTTTAGTTAAAACAATCTTTTTATCTTTTTACACCTTCAATGAACTATTATTTATCTAATAACACCTTTCAAAATCATATCCTTTGGCCTGACTTTCTTATATTTGTTTGTGTATAAACGAGCGTGATTTTTTTATTGTTAAACTTTGTTAAACTATTACTGTATGTAAAGAATTATTTTAGAACTGTAAAATATAAAAAGTATTTTATATTAAAAAGTAAAAAGTAAAAGAACTTAACAAATATTTGAAATCCTCCATTACTAAAAAAATATAAGTCACACATATTTCATTCATGTTATTCATATTGTTGACTGGAATAAGTATTTAATTTTAAAATACTATAAGATTAAAGAATGCACAAGTATAAATACACTAGATAATTATATTATAAAACTAACAAATTCCGCTTTTGCGCGTATATATCTTACATATCTTACATAAAATAATCGATATTAATACAAAATTTAGTAAGTTTCTTGAATAAAATAGCGCGTACTATAACGACTAAAAATATTTAAAATAGAGGATTAAATATATAATCAATTTCAATAAAACAATATCAATAATAATAAAACCAATAATTTCGCTTTTACTTTTCCTGAATTTTTGTATATTACGTATAAACAAATATATAAATAATTTAAAAAAAAAATCTTAATTTCAGAATTTAATTATTTATCCTGCTTTTTAGAATTTTGAAAATGTTATGATATTAACAAATTTAGAATAAAAACATACGTAAAAAACGAACAAAGCATGAGCTTGAAAGTTTCATAAATAAAACATAATAGAAGTTTTAAGATCTCATTACACCTGATTTTTATTTACTGGAAATGTGACATTATACTGGACTATTAGTATGTATTACTCTGTAAGATTAATAAATGATGCAGCATTCTGGATATTCATGATACATAATAGTATCAAGGAATGATACATAATAGTATCACTGGTTATCACATTAACTTATACTTGTTAAAATCTGTTTCCTGCTTTAAGATACCAGTCAGGATAAATTCTGTAGATTGTATTGTAACAGTCTTCGGTGCTTTAGCGAGAAACTTTCTAGCATTTGGTAAATCTTCTTCACGAGACAAAACCACCGTTTTTTCAGGCCATTTGGTTGGTGGACGTAGAAGAGCTTTTCCACCACAAGACGACACCATATCTATAAAAATACAAAATAAAATATCTCGAATATATTATATATTAATATAAAAAAATTTCTATCTCACCTTTCAACTCTTCTATAGGCGGTGGCGCGATGTTCGGCGTCAATACAACAGTATAGCCATCCAGCAATCTTTTCTCTTTAGCTTTGTCAAAACTCTTCCTTAGTTTGAAACCGAATTTGGCTTCGGCGGCGGGATCTTCTAATATATAATTTTCCCAATCTAAAAACCGTGCTGCCGCTTCACTATCTCTCAGCCAATCAATCGCCACTATGGGTATACCCTTTGCCAACGCGCATAAAAATTTATACGTTCGACGAACCTTATCAGTAACCAAAATGGTACACTTTGCCGGATCTTCCATTTTACTTCCACCTGTAAAGTAAAAATTATCAATAAATGGAAAACAATTAATAATAACTGTTAAGTAATTATTAATAACAACTATTAATGCGAAACTCCCACAATTTATTTAAACTTATACTCACCTAACGTTTTAATAATTTTACTATAATCTTCCGTTATACCCGTAAATAAAACTTTATGTTTCATTGCGGATGGTGTAAAACTTAGGATAGATGTACTCCTGCGCATTCTGGAAGGCGTTGAAAGATGTGTAATTTCTCCACTTATATTTAGTCCTGAAGTACTCTCGTCAATTGATCTATACCTATCTTGATTCAATTCCATCTTCTCTTTCTTTCTGATGCTCGTTACTTTTGATCTTGAAACTCTAGAGCTTGTTGAAGCGTCACTGTCTGTACTGCCTTGGCTACTTTCGCCAATCGTATTTTCTGCAGAGGAATTAAGAATAAAGTTTGTAGAATTTTTGATACGAGTAGGCTTTTTAAATGTTTCTTCCTTTTTCGAGACTTGTATTTCTGGCAGCAAAGAAATGGAATTTCTAGTAAATCTTCTATGTTTAGCTCTCGGTACAGGATTGTCAAGTTGCATGTTATCGGAGTCTCCTATCTCAGACATGCCAGCCACACCAGTTGAAATAGAATCTGTCTCGGTATCCGAATTAGATCGTTTCCTGCGTCTGGATCTCAATTCTCTTTGAAATATCTTTGCCTTATTACTTTCTCTGATTGATAAATTCTTATCCTGCACATTACTCAGACCTTTCGCCAGGATTCTCTCAACCTCCTGGGATTCATCATCTGCACTCTTTATAGAACTCTTTATGGAATTCTTTATGGGACTAAGCAACACTCGCGGTATCTTGTCTTGCAACTGATTCGTTTGCATTTCTCTTTCTTTTGTCTGAGCTGATTTATTTTTCTTACTATTTCCATTCACAGTTACATCATTTACATGTGTCTTAACTTGTCTGTTATAAATTATTTGCTTAGTTCGTTTAATGTTGGATCTTCCAGAATCGATATTTCCATCTGTTCCTCTATTTAAAAAAGTCTCTTGAGTTTCTTCCAAGGCAGTTTTAGATATTGTTTTATTATCTTCGAAAGACTTCGTATTTTCAATCATCGGAGAACTTCCACGTGAACTCGTTTTAATAAAATATTCGTGGCCATTTGGAGAATGCCTATTGATTGTGATTTTCATAATATTTCTTCGGCCGTGTGTAGAAACTGAACATTCCTCGGTGACTCGAGTTGCTTTATATTTTTTTGAAGTAATCTGTTCTACATTCTCTTCTACCATATTCGGAGACATCTTTCTTTTAGCGCCAATAGATTTTGTTTTTGACTTTGTTAATCTGTCTCTGTAGGCTGTACTTTTCATGTGAGTTTCTCTCTGAAGATCACGCGAACTCTTATCACTTTGTCTGCTCGAATGTCGTGTCATTCTTGAACTAGTTTGCGCAAGACTCTTCGATTCAACATCCATATTCCGTTTTGGATCCTCTGATACATTTGGTAAAACACGCGTTTTTTTCTTACTACCTTTCTTTTGCCGTTTCAAACAATTTAACTCATTACCTAACATTCTGTCTGCTATTTGTTGGAATCGTTTGGTTTCGCTATCGGTTTCGCTATCCTCAGAAGTGTCCACAAGGTCTGATATTTTAACAGTCGTTGGGGTGTCGAGAACAGAATTTGAATGACTATTAACGAAGGGCTCATCGTTTTTCTCCGAATTCTCAACCAAATTCTGGTCATGTAGTGATTTTTTCAAGAATGTACGTTTGTTCCCTTTACTTTTTGCGATGCTTTGTTTAGATCTCATACTACGCACACTCGACGTTGATGATGCAGAAGGACTCATCGGATTTGAGAGTGTTCCTGATATTCTAACAGCTGGTAAGTGCATTAGAATGTCATCGTTAATCTCATATGTATCCAACGTTTGCGCACATTGTCCACTTACCGTTGGGCAAGGTATGCAAATCGTTTTTTCTTCTGCGTCATCAACATCGAGTTTGGCTGAATTTTTTCCTTCTTTGCTCGTTTCCAACGTGGTTTCATTTTTCTGTCTCATCGATTTCGAATTTCGAAAATTTCTTTTGTTATTCCAATTTGAGGTGGTTTTATCTCTGTTATCGTCGTTTAACGTTTCCATTGCGTCGGATTTCTTTTTCGTCTTTGAGATTCTTTTCGTCTTCTTATTAAATTCCACAGGTGTATTATTATTTATGGCTTTTTCATCGTCTGCACGTGAAGAATTAACATTTTGACAAGGAGTTACATTCTCCATGAATTCAATATTTATCATATTTACAGTATTTACTTTGGTACCTAGTAAATTATGTGAAAGTTGATTACATGAATGATTTTTATTTCTTAATTGCTTTCGTGACACGCTATTTGTATCTTTGTCGTTAACGGTGGATTTATTAGTAGAATCATCAGATTGCGACGATTCCAGAACATCTTCCAGACACTGCGTCGACATGTGTGACGACTCTTGAATGTTACTTGTATCGTTATTTACATTATCAAACATCTCATTGAGTTTTTGTTCAAGAGTATCAATTAAATTTACCTGAGAAGAATCTCTTTCGCGAGTGGAATTTCTCTTTTCTTTATCTTCAAGTTCACTGATTACTTGTGTAGGCGCAAATTCATAATCAATATTTTTACGCTCAAGATTTGTTGTACAATCGACCGATTTTGCATTAATAATCTGCATGGTTGCCATGTCATCATTTTGATTATTTTTCGTCGTAAAACCTTTAGAAGTCGTCCTCTCCATGTCATTAATGTCTAACATGTTTGTCCGATTATTCTGATCAACGTTATTTATAATTTGCATTGACTCCGTATCATCAACAGCTCTATTAATCTCATTAACTTTTTGTGGTTGATTAATTGAAGAACTTGTATCCTTAGTCGTAGGATTGTCCAATCGTTGCGTTGGTACATCAAACATATCTTCAGATTCGACACTTGTGCTAGGGTCATTTCTATTATTTATATCTTTATTAGATAGTTTACTTAAAGTTTCTGAAGATTGACACTGCATTTTAGCGAGTTCTGCAATGCATTCCTCTGCGTCCGTTTCTGAGCCATTGTTGGTTTGCCCTGATCGAGACTTTCCACACTTCTTTTTCGCAACTTTACACATTATAAGCGCATTATCTTGTTCGTTAATCTCGGAATCATCCGACATTAAAGCTCCAGATTTGTAATTGACGCGTTGAGTAGGAGCTTCAAATATATCTTCATCGTTATTCTCTTCGTTGTTCACTATATTTTGCAAATTTTCATTACTATTCTTTTCTACTGATACTTTAGCCGTAAGTGGTTTTGACATATTAGAGGTTTGCATTTTTTCTTGCTTATCGATGCCCTCGCCAAAGAACTCTGATAGACACGATGACTCAAGCAAATGGCCGCTCTGATTTAATGGTGAAGGACAGTCTTCAACTCCTGGTGAAGATAAATTCAAAGATCCGGGACTACTGGATCTAGAGCTCGGTAATTTTGTAATGTTCTCATGATTTATTTTGTCTTTATCTGCTATACCGTCTTTATCTTTGTCCTTAGCTCGAGCATTACTAATTTCATTTGCCGTACCATCCACCACGAATTGAGTTTCCATGTTGGATATATCTGTTCCTTGCTCACATCTTTCAATGCTATCTAATTTAAGTTGAGTTTCAGATGTATCTTCTGCAATATACTTATTATCAAACTTTTGGGTCTCTAAATCATGGACATCGCGTCCCATCTGAGCTAAATTTTTCTCTCGATCTTTACCTATATTATTATCAGTATGAATATCTGTTGTAAACTTTTTCTCTGTTATATTTTGAATATTGGTCTTATTCTTTTGAGTCTTCATTTCATTAATATCATCAATATAACTTTGCGTTTCTACATCATGGATATCCATCACAGATCTGCCAACTGTTTTATTTTGAATATTTAGTTCTGGTAGTTGCTTGCCAGCTTTAGCATTAGGTTCAACAAGATACTCGGATATATCTTGCGTCTCTATATCATGAATGGACTTTGATGCTATTTTATATCTCTTCTCAAACTTCTGCGTTTCTGCATCAAATATACTGACTTGATTTTCATCAATGTTAGTACAAGATGTGCTCAATATAGCAATTCGTGAGTCATTGCCTTCATTCATGGAGGCATTCTTTTTACTGATACTTGTAGATTGACATTGTTGCAGAACCTGTGGCTGTCGAAAGTTGCTGTTTTCAGCTTTCTGAGTTCCAAGAATGATGGATCCATCATCATCCACACCAGATGAATTGCTCTATGTCAATGAATAAATACATTGTAAAAGTTTAGTTTAATCAACACAAATATTGTGTGCTAATCATATGTTAAAACACTTACAAGAGAGTCTGGCGTATTTGGAATTATTGTATTCGCTTTCTGCCGTGATGGTACAGGTGTTTCTAGTATCACTGAGTCCATCCGATGACACAGAAATGGATACGTACGATAAGTCGCACGCACTCTGCCGAATTCAATAGTACTTCCATTTTTAAGTTCATATAAACGAGTGGGTCGTAATATTAACTGTACATATAAAAAAGAAAATATTAATTTGTATTGAAATGTCTGCATAAATAAATAAGATTATATAATAATAAACACTTTTCTTTTCTCTCTTGACTAATAAACAAATTCAAACTCTCCTTCGTCAATGAATATTAATAAACAAATTTCAATTGTTTATCGACCTGTCTGGCAAAAATCGACAATTTTAAAATTGATATCGACTTTAATTTTTGGTTCTAAATTAAAGAATTTATTGCGAAAAATATTACCTCAGCCAGAATTCGAACCTGAAACTCCCTCATTCCGTGCGGGTGTCATACCTGGCCGAGGTAATATTTTTCACAATAAATTCATCTAATTTAGGATCAAAAATTAAAATTGATATGGATTTTAAAGTTGGTAATTTTTCTGCATTCCAATGAGCGATAAATCTAGTCGATGGTATGCAGATAATTTGCCAGACAGATCGATAACAATTGAAATTTGTCAAAATAATAAAGTATATACCAAAAAATATATTGAAAATAAAGATTTAATAGTATTTATTACATTGTTAAGCTTCGTCTTGTTGGAAGAATTTAGATCAGAGATCCAAGTTGATCCTTGGGCGCTAGCTTCAATTTCTGCGTGTAGTTTGGATACTGTCTAAAGAAAAAGAATTAAATCGTTATAGACATCTCCACACTTACTAATTTCATATATATGTCTTTCACATATGTATATTCATAAACATATGTATATGATTATATTCATATACATTTCATATTTAAAGATCTGGTAAAAAAGATCTAGTCCAAAATGCATCTATGTATTGCAGCCAGAATCAACAAAGAAGACCTCTAAATAATATTAAAGCAAAAATAATTTCTCCAAATTAGATTTACATCATATAGATATGATATTATCCAGTTCTACATATCAATTTATACAAAATTCTTATAAATTCAAAAGAACTTTTTTTTTCACATCCAATTTATAAAAATTATTATCTAATATTTTGTACAAAATAATAAAAGATATACTAAACTTACTGGATCATTAATAATAATGTCGCTGCTACTATGTCTACCAATTTTTGTAGTCCCTGGTTTAATCTGATAGTCAGTAGAATCAATGCTTAACGTTCCAACCTAAATTTAATAACATATAAAACAATTATTAAACTGTACAAATATAAAGTATTAGACAAAAAATTAAATTTTAATTCAATGGAATAATTCAATACAATACTAAAGCATTAAAAGAAAAAACTCTAATAATGACTTATTGAACTTGTTGACTTATGTTGACATGTTATATGTTATCTTATAAGTTCTTTAATAAAAACTTTAATAAAACACAATTTATATAATTTCATTCTCTCTCTCTCTCTCTGTCTCTCTTTATATTTTATTATTTTAAATACATATTTAATTACAATTAACCTTAACTGACTCTTCCTCTTCTAGTGAATGTGAAATTTTTTGCGTGAGTGGAAATTCCTCGTCTTCATAAACTTGCGTAGCCGAAAGATCCATTATTATTAGTACTAAGTATTACTAAACTTATTCAAGTAATTCACCACCGGCAAAAGGTCTTTTATCAACATAACCTTCAGCAACTCTTAAAGTTCTCAAAAATTATACAAGTAACATATGAGCGAACAAGTATTTCATAAATAAAAACGTTACAGTACACTTAAACAAAAAAATAATATTAACACAAAATGTAAGAAATTTTACATTTTTCAAACAACTGACTAACTACGCAAATAATTGCCGCCAAATACAAGGAACCCGAACCTCGTTTTACTCCATTACAGTTTACAATAATGTCATTTCTTCTTCCAAGGTTGGCACCACGCAATGACGTATATACCTAAACCAAGCATTCCTATATTTCTGCCATAGCAGGGGTACGTTCCAAAACCTTACTCGGGTGCACTATAATACTAGAAGTACTATAGCATACGTGACATATACTATAGCAACTTCTAGTGTTATAGTCACCCGGGTAAGATTTTGGAACGTACCCCAGCGAGTGAACCGGAAAAATGGCAATTTAGAACGACCATTTTCTAGGGTTTTTTTCTTACATATTTTGACTGTATTATACAGTATAATACAGTAATTTATACTGTATTATACTATATTATACTGTATTATACTCATATATGTAATATGTTATTTATACTGTACACAGATGTCTATACTAGTACTAGTATAGACATCTGTGATACTGTATTATACCATGTATAATACATGTCTAATACCGCATGTATAATTTGCCCAACCTTGTTTGCTCCTAGTGCTTTCTCACTTTCTTCTTGACTTTTTAGCATTTGACAGCAGCCATATTTTTTCTATGTGATAGAATAAGAAAACACTAGGGGCAAATCATATATGTAATACTACTATGGCTGCTTTCCTTTAAGGCTGCCTCCCCATGTGGCGTAACTTGCGTAAGCGTAACCTGCGTATTATAGTAATTTACCAGAAGTTACGCCATTCTGAAAGTCGGCATTCACATGGCGCGTATTTCGTTAAATTTGCGTAAAGCGTAACCAATGACTTTATAAAGCTAACCAATAACAGATCAGGCCTTCTGTTGTAGAATAGAACGGAAATACTAAACAGATTCTTGATTGGTTATTATTATTTAGGCGTATTGTGATATACGCGCCATGTGAATGGGGATCGAATATTTTGCGTGTAAAAGTGTATGGAAATATAATGTATGTAGTCATATGTACGGTGAGGTTAGAATTTCAATAAATAAAAGTGTCACTGGCAATATTTACTGTCGGATAAAAAGAATTCAATTACTGATAATCGAGTAAATACATAATTAGTTTTTGATAGTATTAATTTATTTAATATTTAGTATTATTACGTTTGCTTCTAATTGCTCCAATCAATAGTTCATCCAAATTTCTTTTTCTGTCAACAATCGTTGGATTCTTCTCGACTGTACAATAATTATATTATTTAATTTATTTAATAAAACAAAATGAACATAAAGAGTCACATATAATAATCATACGTATTGTCACGACATAGTTTTCGTCAACATTGATATGGTCTACTTCTTCAATATAATGTTTGAAGCAATCGTGATCAACAAAGTTTGTGTCGAAACTGAAAAGCCACCCGCAGTATCCACATTTGTGCTGTATTAAAAAAGGAAATACGTAAATGATTATATATATAAGCCGCAGAAGGCTGCTAAAACTAGCCTAGACATGCAAATGACAGATAATATCATAAATTATCGGCCATAACCTTAAAATTATTTTGTCATACTGTGCAAACGATGTACCGAATTACGTTCAAGTATTGAATAAATTATAAATTTTATATATTATTCTTAGAAGAATTTGTTACTTTACCCGAATTTGATTTTGATCCATTTTTCAAAAATCCGATTAAAAACTGAATGTTACGTAAAAAATTGGATTTGGCGTATTTGAAATAGCGTAAAATGCGTCAAATAACTAGACGAATTTGCGTATGGTAGCTGAGACGATTTGATTGGCTAACATGATCTGGCGTAAGTTACGCTTACGCAAGTTACGCCTCATGGGGAGGCAGCCTTAGAGAACACAGTCGACACTTCTGACACAAATCGACACACGTCGCTTTCGATTTACAATTTCATTCGAACTCAATCGACACTTTTCGACTCTGCTTGAGAGGAGAGTCGGAGTGTGCTTCTGACCGATTCTGAACAATATTAGAACGCATTCACTCCCAGTGTCGAATCTATGAACATACTTTGTACGTGAAATGTGTTCATAATTAATAAAATAAAATAATATAATAATTATTAATAATAAAAGATTACAATGGTAAGTATTATGTACTTTGTAATCGTAAATAACGATTTGTATTTTATATTAAAATTTATTAGTAACTTTTATTAATACATTATAATAACTTATATTTGTGGTTAACGAATTGTTAATTGCCCTTGGAATTATATCATTATTTTTTCTTACATTTGAAAATACAGTAATAACAATAAAACTCTATTTTTAAAAAATATTTATAATAAATATAATATATTTACAGTATTTATAATATACATATTATATGTACATACAAGGTTTGTTCGCGTCGCTTGCCCCATCCTCCTACTCGCTCCAATACACTCCAAACTATAGTATTACGTTACGTATACTATAGATTGGAGCGTATTGGAGTGAGTAGGAGCATATTGGGGTATTGCGACGCGAACAAACCCACATTTATACAATTTGGAAACACATTGTTTAAGAAAGTTTGAGAAATCTCTCTGGTTTAAGTAAATTTTATTAGGTTAGGTATTAAAAGTTCGTACACACTACACACACTGCGTGTATATCGCGTTCCATTTAACTGTGGCAAACTGTGCTCGAGTGTGTTAATCTGTGTTAATTTGTCTTCTAAAAGGAAAGCAACCTATATTGCTAGAAGAGTGCCGATCTCAAGGCCGAAGCACAGACCTTTGCATAACGCATAATTCATATGCATAAAAAATTTGATTGGTCCATTAGCATGTGCATAAAAAATTCGACCAATCGAATTTTTTATGCATATGTATTATGCATTATGCAAAAGTCTGTGCTCCCCGCTCACAGATATCTATACTATACACTAGATCGCTAACTTTCATTAATTTTATACATAAAATTGATGCGCGAAAACTATGTAGTATGGTGGTCACGCATGCGCGACGTTGGTAGAAAAGTAATATGGTAGATATCTGATGACACAGCTGTGTGTGTGTGTGTGTGTGTGAAAATTATATTGGTGTAATAACCTATATTGTACATAACGTTAACCAATCAAAACGTGGAGTGTTGTCTACCAACGTTACGCCATATATGTAATACTAATATATTGCTAGTTCCGTATCTTTGCAATGAGAGGTTGAGCCCCATAAAAGAGAGACGCACAAATTCCAAATATGGGCATAGACGGTCAAGTCTATTGAGTGTGAGTGAGAGGCTAAGAGAAAACATTACCTGGTCGTGTCTGACTAACGCTGTTAGCGCATGCGCACAAAGTAGCTGAAGCATTCACGAGAGAGAAACTATTATACGTCTGTACCGTAATGTTTGACCCTGAGGTCGGCACTCTTCTAGCAATATAAGTAGTATTACATATATGCGTTACGCATGCGCGAAAATTTAGTACATACATTCTGTGGCCATGATTTGACGCAAGTTAGCGATCTAGTGTATAATATAGATATCTGTGTCCCCGCTTCAGGGTCAAACATTACGGTACAGACGTATAATAGTCTCTCTCTCAAGTACGCTTCAGCTGCTTTGTGCGCATGCGCTAACAGCGTTAGTCAGACACGACCAGGTAATGTTTTCTCTTTTCGTGTTCTTTTCGTCTCATTTTCTAATGCTTAGCCTCTCGCTCACACTCACTCAATAGACGCGCCTGCGCATAACGAGGCTTAAGCGGGAAACACAGACTTTTGCATAATGCATAATACATATGCATAAGAAATTCGATTGGTCGAATTCCTTATGCACATGCTAACGGACCAATCAAATTTCTTATGCATATGCGTTATGCGTTATGCAATGATCTGTGCTCCCCGCCTTAACCTTCTGCCCATATTTGGAATTCGTGCGTCTCTCTTTTATGGACCTCGATCCTCTCATTGCGAAGATACCGAACTAGCAATATAGTAGTATTACATATATGGGGCAAATCAACGTTCTCACTCTGTTTTAAACTGCCAATTTCCGGCTTCACTCTGCGGGCAGAATGCTTGGTCTAGGTATATACGTCATTGGCTATTCCGCATAACGCATCCCGTACGAGTTGAGTGTGCCCTGTTCACATAGTACGGAATATAGTCAAAAATGCGTGATAGAATTCAAATAAAATTTCTTAAAGTTGAAAATTTTATTGACAAAGTTCTTAATAATGTGGAGATAATGATTAATTTAACATTTAAAAGTATTATATGTTTCATAAATAAATGAAATATTGTAATAAAAAAATTATATTTTAATTTATATTTTTATTTACGCGTGTCATAGTCCTTCTTTTCCGTACCATGTGAATAGGGCACACTCAACTCGTACGGGATGCGTTATAGGCTTCCTACAATGAGTTGTTAATCGTAAGTCGTAAGCGAATAGACCAATCATATTCGATTATTCTTTTCTAAATTCAACTATGATTGGTTTATTCGCTTACGACTTGCGACTAACGACTCATTGTAGAAGGCCTCTTATGCGGAATAGCTCTGATTGATTGTTTTTATGACGCTCTATCCCGCAAGACACATTACGCACCATGTAACTGCACCCTACACATAACCCTCACACATAAGGAAATTGACCAATCAGCATTGAGTATTCCAGTTAAGCAATTGGAATACTCAATACTAGAGAGCCTCAAAGGAAGAGAGCGGCAAACTTGTCACGTGACCACGTCTCTTCTGATTCGTTCGGGTAATGAAGGGTCTTGACGAATCAGAATATTGGTTTAGACGGCTATTTCCAGTAGATCATACATAAGTAAATTCTTGTTGCTGAGAGCCGCAAAACCTCCGATTCAGCTGACGGCACGTTAAATACACATCCAAAAAATTAAAAATTCGTATGTATGAAAGTGTTATAACAGTAGAATATCTCTATAAGTAATGCGTCGTCTACAATAGCAGTAAGAGTAGTGGATTAAGGCTATAAGACATTGGAGTAAGCCGTCGTTTTCGGCTAATAAGGCGTAGAGTAAGGCTGTAAACGAAATGGTTCAATCCCATTTAGGATATGGGATAATAATTATTAATCAATCCATTTTCGTTTTAATTGTGGATCTTGGCCTAACGTGGTTAAACAATATCCATCTTTGTTTGAATTTGTGCACCTCGGAGCACAGCATCCACTAGGCATTTTATACTATGCATACAACATAAAAATATGTAAATAATATATAAATATATATATATTCATAGCCTTATTTTATATAATATTATGTATATAAAATCAAAACGACAAATATTCTTCCAAGATTAATAATTATTACTACAAATATTTACTTTTTACTTACCATAAATATTATAAAATATTTTGATAATATGTCAAATAAAGTTTTCATGATTTTTTCTCTATGTAATATATATAAAATGTTTATATAATATTTCGAAAAAATAAATAATAAAAAAAAATACATATTTTTAATACTACATTATCGAGAATATATCTAGATCCCGGTATATCTAAGTATATTAAAAATCTTAGAAAAAAATAATAAGAAAATCTATATATATAAAATCACCTTTAAACTTTAATAAAAATTAGGGGAACTTTCAGAAAATAAAATGTTTTAAAAATGAGTAATTGTTAAAAATGAGTAATTGTTAGAAAAGTCAAACCGATCATTTTGACGGCCTTGGTAGTTTTAGTGTTAAATATTATCATAAATATCGTGTGCTGTCTAGGAATTAAATAATAAACACAATTTTTCATGCTGAATATCAGGTTCTTTGCATTTTTTATTTGCATTTTTAATTATTCTTTGCATTTTAATATTTTATTATTATATTTGGTATAATAAATGCATTTTAATATTTTATTATTATATTTGGTATAATAAAAGAATTAAATTTTATGTGTATAAACTTATGCTTAATTGGCACGATATTTTATATCACTACTTTTATAATAGAATGATTAACAAAACATTATTTTTAAAAATAATTTTATATAAAAATATTTTATATATTTTATAGATATAATATACACCATCAGAATATATTCAACGTATAATGTAGCATGCACAAAATTATATTTCAAGACACTTTAAGGCCGGTATTCATAGTCGGGTCTTATAATTAAGACCGTCTTAAGTTTATCTTCAGATACTCCGTAGCCAATGAACTGATTCGTACAGCATCTAAAGATAAACTTAAGACGATCTTAAATTTAAGACCCGACTATGAATACCGGCCTAAGACTCGATTTTTCATTCTATGATTAAATGATAACCAGAGGTTAATCGACTTTTTTATATTATTATCTAAGAAGAGAAAATTTATTAATTTCTAATAGCAGTTATATTAATTACAGAATAAAAATCTGCGCTTAAGAGAGAGAGAGAGAGAGAGAGAGAGAGAGAGAGAGAGCCCAAACAGCACACATATTTAAAACGCGTCGTAAAGAAGGCTTTAAGATGTTTAAGAAACGTTTTAAAGACATCTTTTAAATAGCGTTACCCGAGAAGTTAACGGATAAAGCTGAGCTTGTATTGCCAGTCCATATCTATAAGGTCTATGGGTGAGACAAACTCTACTTTTACTTAATATACCTATATCTACATACTACGTTATTGGTTATCATATAAAATTGTCGCAACAAAATTTATCATCTTTTACTAAACATTTAATTAATGACAAGAACCTTTACAATCTTCGTTTTATATTTTATTTGCATCACGTATATTATTATTGACATCTTCTTTAATGTGATTAATGTCGTAGTAGTAATCTAGCTCGTATATAATTTGAGTACAAATTATTAATTAAATTGGAATAAACTGTTTACATTATTTATGCTCAATGTATACCGCGATTCAATTGTGGAATGATTGTCGTATTAGAATCTGACAAACGACAAACCACGTACACAAAACAAGTTATTGTAGGAACTTAAGCAAAAGCATATTTTCGTTCACTAGAAATTTTTATCTTTTAATTTTTCTTTCAATACATAGAAAAAATTCTAAATCAATAATTGTATCATCGATTACTAATATGCAAGCGATCTCGATTCAACATCAACGATTATATCGAGTTAATTTGAATTAGTTTAGTCTTTTTGTTCTTTGTAAGATATTGTGATACATGTGTCATTCGTTATGGTAAGGAACCAATAATGGAAGTTTACCGTTCGATCGCTACCTTTTTTCAATGACGATCGTTCGTGCAAAAAAAGGCTTCAATTAACGATTCACTTATTATTTGTTTATTAAATCAGAAATTTTTCATGATCGTACAAAGACAGAAGTATAATCGATCATAGCTTATCGACGAATTCGATAATAGCACACGCAAAAATTAATACTATCACTATATTATCCTACGTAAACAGAAAAAAGGAAGAATGTCATGCAAACTTCAGATTCACGTGAAGTAAGCAGTGGCCGAAGTGCGACAGAGGTTATTTCGTACTCTTATAAATAACATGATCATTCGCGTGTTTTTGACGTAAATGACGACGATGGAACACGAGCTATCGTATCGATTTTATATTAGATGAAAATCTATAATTAAATGCATTTTCACCAGTAAAAAAAAAATGATACACATATATATATTTTTTTTCTTCTATTCCGATCGCCTTAGGTGGGAGGTGATTCCTGTAAATTGAGATCCACTTGATGAGGCCAGCCGGGAAGGAACGTCAGAAATCTGAAACAAAAATTAGAGCAATGTAGGGACCGAAAGTTGGAGAAGATGCGAGGCGAATAATTCAGACGTGTTTGCCAAGAGTAGCGCTGCAGAATACTGCGCGAAACGCAATACTGATAACGTGTGATATCGCGAAACGGAAATACTGTACGTTACGCAATCGAAAGACAATTAAACATGCGCGCGTGAGTCACCGCACGTAAAGAATGGCGAAAGTAAGACGTAATACGTGCTGGTGTGTGCTTTTCGGGATAATTTGCAATAGAAAGACAGGGAGTCGATTACGAATCTTTTTCTCTAGCGGAAACTCATAAAAAGTGAGAAGTTTTATTGTTGAATATTGAATGATCAAGTCTTCACGAATATATTAAAAGAAAAGATTCATGACCGAGCCCTTGATTCGACTTGCGAAGTGGATTTGGAACATAGTAAAAAGGTGTATCGACGTGAATGAGAGCGTGACCGAAAGCGTTTTGACCTTTCCATTGTTATCTTTACGAATATAAAATAGAACATATTTAAAAACTAATAAAATACCGTCGAACAATTGAGATATAATTATATAATTTTTGTTAAGTTAGTGAATTTTAATTTTTCGAAAAATTATAGAATTTATCGAGTCAGACGTTACAATTATTTGTAATTTTTGTATCATATCGAACATGAATATAATCGAGATACACTTGTAATCGATTGTTTAAGATATTCAACTACCTTCGCACACGATAGCCTTCAGAGTGAGGTGAGCGCTCAAGTTTCGCAAGATGAAAGTAAAAAGAAAACTGCGTCACATTCTCGATTGAAAATAAACGCAATCACGGATTTGGAAGCAGAGCGAACACGGTAAGGAAGATGGACTAAACGCAACCATATTCTTCTCTCTCTCTGATTTTTCCATTGTTATTTATCTTTACGAGTATATAGTAGAATATAAAAATTGGTAAACGATATTCTGATAAAATACTAGAACGATTTAAAAAAATTTCTGTCAAATTAATGATCTAATTTATCGAAATCAGAGACGAAATTGCAAATTATTTGTAATTTCTGCATTATCCTGAAGACCGCTATATGATTAAGATACTCTTGCGTTTAAGATTATTCAAATTCAAGATAAATTTAAGGTATTCAACTAATTTCACACAGTGTAAAGTGCTCGAGACAAAGGTAAAGCGTCATTCTAATTGCTTGAGAATAACAACGATTACATCAAATTACGTATTTATAATCGAGAACGAGTATTCGATTAGAATTGACTCAAAACGCGAGATCTCACCTCTATTCCTTGCTCTTGTTCGTCTGGCGTTTGTTATGCTCGGTATTCATTAGCTTGGTGAGGATCTTTCTAGAATGGCCACTCGGATCGAAGTGATTCGTGTGCGCGTTGGCCTCTCGTTTGCTTCTCTGCTTGCCGCTGTGTGCGGTAAAGATATGCTTGTCGTAATCGTAGTTGAAATGCTCGTACTCGTCGACGTATGCCTCAGACATAGTTCACGAGATTTGATTTCTCAAGGATGCTGGAAAGGAAGTCGCGACGCGACGCAAATTGCGTGAAATAGTTACGCTCGTACAACGAGTCAACCGGGAGGATTGATTCGATACTGGTTGCGCGGAGTTGCCGACCCGAGTTTATATACAGCAGCTCGTTCTCGCGGGTCGCGCATGCGCACTTCATGTCACCGGCGTTACCAAGCCCATATTGTTTATCATCGGTGATGGTCCCTTGACAATGGCTGAGTATGAATTTAAAACATAGTATTTCTCTTTTGTTAATTCCGCATGGGAAGAAAGGAAAAAGAAAAAAGTGAGGAAAAAAGTGTTTTAAAAAATTTGCCCAACTGCGTAATATCTACGCGTTGAGATATATAACCTTTACAACACTGATCGTATCGAGGTCTATTTCGATCTGGTTTTTTTCATAAAATTATGCAATTTTTATGGACTCCGATTAGCTATATCAGCTACAAAGATAGCAATAAACAAATTGCGCGACAAACAAAGTTTGTGGCGCAACATTATGATAATATTACGTATATCGTGCGCTCGCGGAAATGCACTAAGAATTTTTAAAATTTTTATTTTTTTTAACGAGCGGAATGTTGAATAGTTGTCAAGAATAAAGATAATTGAACAGATAAAACTAACAGTAAAGTGAGAACACGCGCTGTAGTTTTATTAAGTCGAGAAGTATCGTTGAAGCCTATGTACATTTAATTATAATTTCTCAAAAATTTTAAGACAATTCCGGCTTCTATTAACTCTTAATTGGCAACTAACTTATCTCAATTAAGTAATATCTATTAACCATTTTAACATTAACATTGATCATTATCATTATTTGAAGTGATTCTGCCAGTTGTATTAATTAATCTATTACATTCGGAGTTTGAAGTCACTCTTAATTTTAATTTATTTTGCATATTCCACTCTAGACCAATGTATCAATACGATACCAGATAATTTTTATATATAGATATTGTTATCTTTACGGATGTTGAAAATAGATAAAATAATTTAACGCGTGAGAAATCGGATACAACGTTGTCATTTAAAAAATGATTGGGTATTCAGAAATAATACACTTTAAGGATGTTCTGGCGCTAACTTAATATTGACTTAATATTGACAATGACCTGAAAATTTAATAGATTGTTTCTATTTGTTATCTAAACTCGTATGCAAAACCTGAAACAGATTCTCTAATCGGTTCATGAGTTATTCAACTTTTAATTTTGCATGAGTTCTTATAAAATAGCCGCGTATTCTCACTTATGTGTATAAACAAAATTAAAAAGAAGCATCAAGAACAGAAAGTCAAAATAAAGTCAATTTTATATTGATCAATTTACATTATGATTTGATATCAATATGACGTCAAGTTGACATTATTTTTGAATTGACTTTCTACTTGGGCATTGACAATATTCTGAAACTTTGTTTATGAGTCAATTAAATATTAAGCAATGTTTCTAAAAAAGACTGATATCGATTCACTAATTCATTCTCGAGTTATTAACGAAAAATAACGTAAAATTTCGAAAATGTACTACGATATATATCTCTTGAATATCATGTTAATCATATCTTTTTACATATCTTATGTATTTAAAGTAAAATTTGGTGTCTGATATTAAATATTGGTGTCTGCATTAAATATTATTAATATACGACAGACTTTTTCATGCAGTTGGTATCGAGCCTAAAAGTTTTTTGCTGACAATCACAAAATTCGCAAAATATGCACACATATTCATTTGCAGTGCCAGATGTTGTATTAACTAATATTATTTAAGTGTTTTAAGTGCTACACGATAAGAGTACGTATGGTGCATGTCTTAAACCAAAAAAATATAGTATTCTATCAATTTCAAATTGAAGTAACTTTTGTTTGGGACTGTACAGCCAGAACATCCTTAATTCTGTATTCTGTAAAATTTTTCATTCTATATTTTTGTAGTTCTTTAGTTCTGTAGTTCTTTTTTTTTTCGCTTTCCATTTTTTCTTGTGCTACGTGCTACATAATTTATAGAGATACAGTGTTACAGAATACATCCTTTATCGTGACATTTTTCTACAGTTCTCTTTGTACATGAGATCTTTACTCCTGTTGCACCCAGTAGTTATTATTCACGTGGCTATCTACGCGTTCGAGGCGACCCAGAAAATTCCACGTAAACCCACCCGACACTCAAGTGTATTGCCATCTGCGAGTTCTATAGAGCGTTGTATATTTTCAGCACCAATAGACCAGTATAATAGTGTGCTGTCTTTAAAATTAAGTCTGCATTGATCGTAACGTTATAGCATCACCCAATCGTAGAATCGTTGTATCGTAATAATTGTTCACAATTGCTAATTTACGACGTTTTTAAAGCATTTTGACTTTTTCTCGACGCTGATTGGCTGATTAACGATTGCAAAATCGTAGAAGTTTGAATTTGACTGAAGTTCTATGACGACCTGCGACGACCTGTTACGATGTTTGCGACACTGTAATACGACCAATGTAGAACCGGTCTAACAGAACGCGAAGACAGCTTATTCAAAACGATATTTCTTCTTATCTCATCAAGAAAACATTGAGGAATCTAGTTGTTGTATTCAGTTCGAAAAATATGTAAGAATGAGAGAAATAGAAAGGAAAAAATGAAAGAAATAGAACCGGATTAGCTGTACGAGTATTTAAAGAATCAACGTATGTGTATTGCTGGAAAAGCGTATCAGGTCATATTCTAATCATTCACGAATAAAACTTAATCTGTCTTGTAGAGGTACGGCAAAACGATCGTAACAGAGATGTAAACAACTCGAGAAATATTTTGTTATTACATTCACTGAGCGAGTTATGGATATTATCGCGCGGTACTGTTGTGAAAGAAAGTTGATATCACACATTACACACACGCAATCAATCGAGCTTGCTTTCGTGTCATACGATGTCGACGCGAGACGAAGTTACATGAAGCGTGAGAGACAAACGCGTCACTGAAATTTCTAAACAATTATATATTTTTTAATCACCTTGTTATGCGATCACAATAACGAATCCTGTAACTTTGTTTTACTTAGAGATTTACGAGGTTTTTTCTTTGGCATTAGCGAATACGATACCCAATATCGTTAACAATACCCAGTGGGAACACCAATGTCGAATCGATGTCGATTCGACGTCTATGCGTCGATGAATGGTCGATGATCGAATACTTGTCGATATTTTTGTCATTTTTGACTTCATCATAATAAAAATTCTTTTTATATTAATTGAGCAATTGTGAATATTATAATATTAAATATATATAAGATTATTTTTGTTGTCTTTCAGTAAATTTTAATAATAAGATATATATAAGAGATATAACTTATATCTATATAAGATATAGAAGATAAAGATATATTATCCCTGGCTAGGGTAATTAATATTTTTCGCAATAAATATGTGATTTTTTTCTATCAGGAAAAATGACAAAAATATTGATAAGTATTCGACCATCGACCATTCATCGACGCATAGACGTCGAATCGACATTCCCACTGTGTGAAAAACATCGTGATGAGGATAGTAAAGTTAATAAATAGTGCTCTCTTAATATCATATTCCAACATTCACAAGAAAATTTGATAATTATACACTATTACGGACTACCCTCCGATGACCTTGACCTTGACATATGTTGTCAAGGTCATCCTCCTGAGTGACTTTTGGAAGGTTTTAGTCCTCGGTCATTACTCGTTAAAAAGTTATAAACAAAAAAAGTTTGAAAAATATGGCCACATGTGCATGCTCTGTAATCAATCCTTTCTCAAAAAGTACGAAATTTGAAATATGGTATAAGAGTGAAAACGCGTAAAGAGTGGAAACTATAATGCGTACACTTTTTAATGCGAAGTGAGATTTCATATAGGTTTACAACTTTCCACACGAAGCAAGTTCCACCCACTTATGTGTCTAGTTTCTCGGTAGTGGAACCCCTCGTAGGGGGGGGGGGCGGAACACACTGCCTCCACGCGTATACTTTTCAATGCGAAGTGAGGTTCCACATGGGTTTGCAATTTTTGACGCCAACTTATGTTTTACGTTGTGTAGACTTCGAGTAATGAGCCTAATTAAAGCAGATTCATTATTCACTTTACTATCCAGTTTTACAATATTTTTGCAACGCGGACATATTATTTCTTTACGAATCACATTTTTTGTACACAAATAGTCTAATAATTCGTCGTATCTTATTGTTAAAGCAAGAAATTCATAGAATTTAATTTTGAGATGGATGATCAGAATGTTATCTGTGCGAAAACCTATCGTACTGGTTTATTTTCGAATACCGTTTCAAAGTCATAAGAAATATCAACAACAATAGGAATAATAGAAACAATCTATGCTTAGTGAAGAATGTAATATGAAGGCACATACACACACACAGTATCGTGAAACTTCTTTATAACTTTTTAACGAGTAATGACCGAGGGCTAAAACCTTCCGAAGGTCACTCAGGAGGATGACCTTGACAACATATGTCAAGGTCATCGGAGGGTAGTCCGTAATAGTGCATAATTACCGAAAATTTGAAACATTTGAAAAGTCCGTAAGTCGCAGCCATATGTTTTTGAAATGACGGAATGTATCATATTATTCAAGCGGATATCATCGATATTAATTAACTATACAAAAAACACCTGTATTTGAATATTTATATTCGATTGCTTATTCGATGTTCTCATAAGACGTCGCGTTGCTTCTCAGGTTGTTGTTAATAATAATTACCAGAGAAAGTTATGATGACATAAAGACATCTAAAAAAACGTCTTATACTTCTATAAGACGTCTTATAAAACTCTTGGAATGACGTTTTTAAGATCCGTTTTATGGTTCGATTTATCATCCGATTTATGGTGTTTTTAAGACGTCTCTTACAATTAGACGTTAGACGTATAGGCGTTTTATTTTACATTTTTAGACACATTGTAAAATAATAATAATATGGAACATTAACAAGAAGAAAAAAACGAAATAGAAGCTATCAACGATTAAATACTTGTAACTTTGTTACTGCCAAAAAAAATGTATTACCAGTTAATCTGATACATATTTTGCATTGTTCAGTGTTAACGATTAAGGGGTAGCTATTCAGAAACACGTTAACAAGAGGAAGAATACAAAACAGAAGCTGCAATTATATATTATAATTATATATTATTATAAGCTACTGTTATATTCAAATTGGCAATGTCATGTACGTATTTCAATCGATAAGTATGTTATAGTCGATAATGTAAATACCTGTACATACTCCAAGAAATGTCTTATAAAAGAGGTTTATTCGGAAAGTCTTGAAGACATTTTTAAGATATCTTTTGATAAGGTCTTAAAGATGTCTTAAGAAAGACGTCTTTAAAAGGTCTTTCAGACACGCGTGTTATCTGCATAAATGTCGCGCTTAAGAGAATCTGGCATATTTATGTATTCAAAACATCGAATTCCTCTTTCGTTCACGACGCAGTTTTATTTTCAAGGCCAAATATTGATACGGACAACGGATTATCTCAACTAGCCACGAAATACGTGTTCTCATATCATTCTCACGTCGTCGTTTGCACTCTTTCGCCGGCACAAAGCGATGTTTGATAATAGCTTGTAGAATACACTATCTCCGCTAAGTTAACAAAGATGATAAGGTCATCTCTGGTCACGACTTTTTTTTTCTTACTCCTTTTCACTTTCAGTTATTTATAAAAATGCCGTACAAAAAAAAATTATCAATTGAATTCGAACGGCAACGATCGAGCGAAAGGAAATCGGACGCGAATGTATAATACCGTAATAATCGACAATTGATCCTGACAATTAGCATTAAATCAACCTCCAGTCTGCTCTCAAATTAACGATTAACCGAAGATTCTCCTGGACAACTTCGGGAAGATTTCATTAAACTGTAGTAAGGGATCGCTAATCTATATTTTATATGCTCTCAAAACGTCACTTTGGAGTCGTAGAAAACTCTATAGCGTCTACAATACGTGGAGTAAACCCGGGCAGCTTAAGATGTAAGAGTAGGCGTAAGCGAAATAAATTATTTTTATTTCTTACTTTACTCCTTACGCCAAGCTTACTCCATATTGTAGACGACGCTTATGACTCTGAAGCCCAAAAGACCAGAAGAAGGAGGAACACGCAGTGACGTATCAAGAATACGAGAAATAATTTTCTTCTAGCTGTCGTTATAAGATTTTATTAAAATTACTAAAATTCGGTTTTTGATTATTATTAAATATTTGTAGGAGAGGAATGGAAGGAATGAATGTTTAGACTTTATGTAACGAAGTCCTTTTTCTTGTAAAAGCTAAAGAGAATAAAGATATAATAATTATTATTAAATATTATCTATTATTTCTATTATTAAAATTCTTTATTGAATAAAAAAATTATTGAAACCAAAATTATAATAAAAAAATTTGTTGAAGAATTTTGTAGAGACCCGGAATGCACGATGATGAAAATTGATGTGGAATATTCGATACAGAACAGACGTGATACAGAGTATAAATTTAAAATGAAAAATAAATTGCAGCATTGCCGGCAAGGCTCTACGTCTATAAAAAGCATGGCAAGGTTAGAAATTTCAATAAGTGTCAAGTCCGTGAAGCGTCGAACAGCTGCACTGAGAATTCAAATCGGATATACACACACCACACGCGCGCGCGCACACGCACACCAATTACATGTATGAAAAAAATTTGCCAGTTTCTATGTACTTACATTTATCTGTAAATATCACAAAAATTTAAGGGAAGATAATAAATCCGAAATAATGTGGATGTCGTTGGAAGAGCGATGCAGGAATAAGATGCGAAGATGTAAAAGTTGTATTATTGAATGATAATATTGACGTATCGATTTCTCAAACAGGAACAATTCATGGTAACGATAACAAGATCAATGGCATACATCGATGTTATGATGATCATGAGGAAATCACGTTCGGCTGCTTGAACAAAGTCGATTATCCTTCATGGAAGATTTGTGCTGCAAGGTGCTGAGTCGACGAAGTCGCACATGAATCAATCGATTCCGTAGACGTCGCCGCCTTTGCGGTAATCTGCGTTTGCGAAAATTGTGGAATTTTCATACAGTACGACGCAGGCTATGCTGCCACGGACCCTATAGCGTTCCATAGTGTGTCCCAAGCGTTTCAGTCCATCGACCACCTGCTTAGGGATTCCATACTCATAAAACAACTTTGACGGAAAAAGCTGGTGGTGAATCCTTGCCGAGTCCACTGCCTCCTTGACCGTTTGCCCCATCCAAAGTATCTTTGCAGCTACCTGAAAGCGTGAGAATTATTCGTTAATTTCGGCTAAACAGGCATCTAAGTGAAGGCTATTAGCAGAGTTGGGAAATAATGTTACTTGTAACATTGTTATTTTGTATTACTTTGTCATTACATTTTTCAAAATTTGTAATGGCGTTTAAATTCTAACACTATAAATATCCTTGATGGAAATATTTTGCTGAAAGTATGCTATCAATGAAAAATAAAATGAAAGTTTTTGAAAAATTACTGAATATATCTCAAAATAAATCAATTTTCCTTATAAAATTCAATATACTGTGAATTAGGAAAATTAAAGTATACTGTTAAAGTATACTGAAAAAGTAATAAGAAAATTATTAAATATTAATGATGAAATAAAATTAACTAAAAACATATTGATGAAAAATAACTGAAATATCGATTTCAAAATTTTTCATTGAATTTTTATTGGAATATTAATAAAATGGAGTCAATTGAAAGAGAATTTTCAAATTTAATTATATTTTTATTAAAATATTTCCACCAGAGATCTGTATTTACTTACATTATAATTTATTTATATTATAATTTAATAAGAAAAACACTTAAAGTATAAATTTTATGTTTAACTTTATTCTATTTTAATATTACGTAAAAGTAATTAAAAAGTAACGATTTTTTTTAGTTAATTTTCAGTAATGGTTACAGTAACGATTGCAACATTAGCGTTACGTTTATTTAAAAAAACCAACGAATCGTTATTTTTTTCGTGGTTTTTTTAAATATTAATTTATTAAATGATAACATATTATATATATAAATTTTATATTAAAGATTATAAATAAATTTATAATTATAATATAAATATAATATATGTATAAAAAATAAACACAAATATATTATAGCGCTATTATTTAAACGCTGTTACTAATTTATTTTCGAAAAAAGTAACGACAAGATAGTGGCGATACAAGTATAATATTGTACGTTTACAACTCTAACTTAAAAATTTAAGATGTTACTGACTTGTGACACTGCTGTTGTAATTCTCGTACCACCAGCGGCACCTATAACCATCTTGACGTCACCGTGCCGATCGACCAGAACAGATGGTACCATCGAGGACAACGGCTGTTTTTTAGGTGCGATATAATTATTGAGGCTTGGCGGCATACCGAAGTAGTTGAATCGTGACGGAATGGCGAAGTCATCCATACCATTATTTAATAAAATGCCAGTTCTTCTGCTGACTATTCCGCTTCCAAAACTACAAAATCGTTAGACGAAAAGAATTTTAAGATAAATGTCCCAATTAGACGAAAAGAATTTTAAGATAAATGTCCCAATTAGTGACTAAGTAATCACGTCGTGAAATAAATGAACTAATGAACGAACAATAAACAATACATAAAGTTAAGTACATAAAATTAATTTTATTGGAAAATTTGGATATTTAAGGTTCTATATTTTCTTAATATTCTCTAATAATACTATATTTTTTTAATTTTTTAAAGATTTTTAGTTTAATAGTAGTAATATCGTTAATATTAAATTAATATTTAACCCGACGTGAGTGAGGTCGGGTATCTCATATACCGAAGCATTTTAAAAACGCAATTTTTACATTGAAGAAGTATTTCTTGGAATGCTAGCTGGAGCACAAAATGTGAGGAGGGGAACGCGAGAGCAATTTCAGTATTACGCTGGTGGTGATGCGAGATAGATGTGTGCGAACTTGTTCCCGACTTCAAAGTCAGTGTACTAAGACTATTTGCATGGAACACACTTTATTTTTGCAAAAAATGCAGTGATTCAGATGAAAAACAATAACAAGTTATGTTTTTAGAATTTTGTATTATTTTATTGTTATTAATGATGTAGTGTAGTTCTTAAAGCGTCATTGATCTCCTACCAAATAAGTTAAACTTGTTGCTAAAATTTAAAATAAATATTTTATACATTCAAAATATAAATATGTACAGGATGTTTGAAACCACCCCTTTTCTTTCAAAAACTAAGCATTTTAGAGAAAAACATTTTAGACGAAAATTGTATAGTTTTGAGGGGAACATAAAATAGTGTTATTAGTTTTAATTTAATATGTGTTCGGATTAATTTAATATGTGTTCATGCGTACATTTCTAGTTTTGAGTTAAGATTTCGTTTGTCTGAAAGTAACGGCACGTTAATCCTCTAAGAGCGGAAATATACATAGAAATTCACACGAATAATATTACTTGGCACAAAGATCCAGCTGAAAATAGCATGTTATTTACTTATGATTATTTTTGATTTATTTATTATATTTTTTTATAAGCATTACTTATGTTTCATTAGTGACACATAAATTTGAAATTGTCTCAATTTGTGACATATGCTTGTGTTTCTGTTACTGATAGATGATAAACATACAAACGTCTCTTGATACACAATGGACATATAAACGTCCCTATTGATACACAATGGACATATAAACATTTCTATTATTGACAGATATTGAAAAAAAATAGATAAAGAGTAAAGATAATATAAGATAGATAGATTTGAATTGGTATAGAATCAGGAGTGTCCCTATTATTGACTTAAATGACAATTCATCATTAGGAATTCATGTTGTACTTATTTTTTCTAAATTCTAAAGATAAGTTATATAAGTATATGTACGATATTCATATATACTATTTCTTAATTCAATAATTCAATGATTAATGTTTACATCATGTCTTCTTAGTAAGAATATGTTTTTATAGTTTTATCATATTTATATCAATTAGTAATTAATTTATATAAATTAGTAATTAGTAATTAACTAGAAAATATGTATTTTATAATGTTTTTAGTTTAATCACAATATACCTTATCTACTTAATTTTGATACTTAATTTGACTTAAAATCCAACCGAGAAACTGTCGGATTTTGTTTGACTGTTCCACTATTGGTCATCACTCTTCTACCCTACGCTTGTCGACGATAGCATTGCCGGTTCTAAATCCGGAAAAAAGGGGGGAGGTTCATAGATGAGCCTAGCAACTTGCCTATTATAAAAAAGAGGAATGCTCACAGAACTACTATTGTGACTTCAAAGAGGAGGCGGATAAAACAAACTTTAGATCTAATACACGAAGAAGAAGAAAAAGAAGAAGAATTTGACTTACATTTAGTTTGATAATAGATAGATCAATCGAGAAGATTGTCGACATCTATCGTCATCTTGTAAGTGAGTAACTACTCGAATTGCGTTGGTTAGCTTAATATTTTGGTATTTACAAAAATGTTTAATTTGATTTTAAATAGTGTAATAGATAAAACATGTACAATTTTGAATACAAAGATATTTTTTTAGAATAAACATTGATCTTTATTAATTGATTTATCGAGGAAAAGAGATGATGATCACAAATTGGGACCTGGTCACTAACTGGGACATTCATCTTAACGATCTGCAAATGTTGCAACTTTAGGTGGAAGTCTGCTTACTAATAATTGATGGTGCTAGTAACCGACACTGCATCACCATTCGGTGCTAGCACTGATACGTGCGTAGTACCATGATCTTCGACATTAGCATAAGTAGGAGAACCGTAATATTGTGGGTCCTGCCATGTTTTTGTATCATCTATTTTTTCTCGTATCGCGCGCGCAAAGCTCTTCGACGTCAGGTTTCTAGTTACCTTTAAAGGGATTGAAGTACTGCAATTATTAATTAAGACAAACTCAGCAAAGTTTAAAAAATGTATTCGGCGTATTTACCTCAGTCATATCGACGAAAGCTCCGTCGCCCAGATTCGTCCTTAACGCGAACGCATACTTGAACGTCTCTATCATTCTGTGATATGTGAGAGTTGTCGCATTAAAATCGGCTATACTGGTCGGCGTGAAACCATAATTGTCGAAGACGTTAAGAATAAATGAGAGAATAGCTCCGCTACCGGGTAATCCTGTAGTTAAAAGCTTTATCCCATCCGAAAGATTCGTCTGTATTGGTTGATCCCACGAAACTCTGGGTAAAGATATATAAAAATATATAAAAATATAAAAATATAAATAACTAAAAATTTTCGATAATAAAAATCAATAAGTAAGAAATAAAAGGTGTGTTTTGAGAGCACAACAAAATAGAAAAGAATAGTTAGAACTTGAACGACAACTTACGTCCTATTTATTATATATTTATATATTATATATCTACCAATGAAATTTTAAGACATAAGAAATTTTAAGTTGAAAGTAATCAATCACAATTGAAATGTGAGATGGTAATTAATTATCCTTTGTGTGATATTGTGATTGATTAAATATGGCTTAAAGTTTAAGTCTTTATTCTTTTAACCGTGTTATAGAATATATACTCAAAGAGTATATACTAAGGAACGAGTTTTCTCTTCGTGACGCAATGGACAATTATCTGATTACCTATACTCGTTAAGATCCTTCTTTGTTATGATTCCTCCCTGTTCCTGTAAATCGTCAACGAGAAGTCGTCCGAGCGTACCGTTATAAAATTCAGTTGCATTTTTCTCGGCAATAATCTGTAACGTTTCACAAAGCGCGTGAGGTTTAATAACGGAGCCTGGTTTACGGAACTCGTTAGTTGTGGGATCGACAAACAGTTCTCTAAAAAATTGATGGAGATGGTAATTCATATACAGGCACCACTGTAAATATTTCATCATTCACATTATGTGTTCTTTTTACATTTGACAAGCTCATACCTTAGAGTTGGATCATTATAAATGCTTTTCTTATTATATTTAAGGCCGTCATATTGCACTAACGTTAGAATGTAGCCTTTTTTGCAAAGTTCAATGCTCGGTTTGAACAAATCCGACCATGGCAATCTACCAAATTGTTGATGAGCTTCCCAGTAACCGGCCAATTCACCGGGTACGGCGATTGCCAGTGCGCCTGTCGATTAAAATCCGTTGGTATTAAATATTCTTTCATATGAGAAGACGATTGAGATGTTTGGTTATCAAAAAATTTTTCAAGATTTACCGAACGAAGATGCGTTTGCGGATTTGCCATTGTACATCGTAGAATTTGCTGCCAAAGGTGCGCGATCTCTTGCATTGAGGACGAAGGTTTGGTGCGTGGACTCTTTGATAAATTGTCATAATAAACCCACCGCCGAGGCCTAGACTTTGCATATTCACAAGTCCGTTGCATATTAGCGCGGCTAGCGCAGCATCCACCGCTGATCCGTTGCGTTCCAGAATTGACCTGAGAAGGTCCGGTAAATTAAGCGTATTTAGTATGTCGATTATTCTTGCAAATTAAAAAAAAATTCATGTTTTGGCACACATACTTGCCGATAACAGCGCATGGTGCTCCATCTGCGCAAACGGCACCACGTTTGAAAGTTCTCAACTTACTCCACGACGGTGGCTGGAAGCTTTCTGGATCGGGCGGCACTAGAAATTCATCATTTCGCAAGTTCGATGTATTGCTACGTGCGTATGCACTTAGACCGATGATTATGGCAATTATCAATGCGGCTATAACGGCACCAATTGTAATTACACGTTGTACGCGAAAACGTGATCTGGAAAGGAGTAATAATAAAGTACTTGAAACGTGATCACTTTTATAAGCTTTTATGAACAGAGGGTTATCGTCGTGATAATGATTCGTAACAACTTTGTTATTTTGCCACGGCGTAACGGTTTTATCAATTCTCAGAAAAAGCTTTCTATTGTTGCTCTTTTTTGCTCTCTTTCTTGTTCAGCGTGTCGTTGCATCAATAACAATCTTAATAAAAATTATAGCTGTATGAGTATAATAAATTATAATTTAATGTCATTGGTATCAATTCAACAGCACTGCATTGTACATGACTAGATGAACTTGTTTGGGTAGCTTTTTTTCTTGCATGATTTGCAAATAGAATTAAATTTCAAAGTAGATAAAATATATACATATATAATTTAATTATAATACTTAATATAAATATAATAAAATAAATAAATATAATAAAATAATAAAATATAATAAATTAAAATATCAAATGAATAATCTTCTCTTCGCCAGTGGTGATAAAATCAAGAAAAAGAGGAGGCAATAAATGACGTGCAAACTGGCAATCGATACATTTATTAAAGGCACAACGTTTCGACCATGGAATTTGGTCCTTATCAAGTGTATAATTCAGAATAGTGCCGCAAGAATTACATAGTATAATAAAATAAAACGACGATGTAATAAAATGTCTAGTTTAAACAAAAGAGTCGATAGATCATGACTGTTAAAAAGCGACGCTTTTTAACAGTCATGATCTATCGACTCTTTTGTTTAAACTAGACATTTTATTACATCGTCGTTTTATTTTATTATACTATGTAATTCTTGCGGCACTATTCTGAATTATACACTTGATAAGGACCAAATTCCATGGTCGAAACGTTGTGCCTTTAATAAATGTATCGATTGCCAGTTTGCACGTCATTTATTGCCTCCTCTTTTTCTTGAAATTAAAATATGTATAATTAAAAATATAGATCAATATTTTAGATTTATGTTATTTTTTTAGTTATTTTTCAGTTTTAACATTAAAAGAGTTATAAAAATTAATGATCAACAGAATGATCAGTATACATACATGTGTGTATATCCATTTACATATTAAAATAATTATTCAAATGCTAATGCGTAAAATGTTAATCACTTAGAACTTTGAGACTGATAAAGATTTGAGACTGATTAAGATTTTTAATATTAATTTTTAGCGCAATTAAAAATATACAGTGTGTTTAGTTTACATAGTAAATGTACATTCATTGTTAGTATTTTTAAAAATAAATTATAAGTTTATAAACTTTTTTAGAGTTATAAATTTATTTTAAATAAAACAACTATTTAGTTTAAAAAATCTATATAATGACTTAAATGAAAGATTCATGTTATTTTTAAAAATATTTTTAATAACATTTTCAATAATATATTACAGTTTTCTTACAGTTTTGTAAGATTTTTTACAAATTCAAAAATATGTAATAAAATATGATTTTCGGTAGTCGTATAATTTACAAAACTGAAGAAAATATTATACAGCTTAATTTTTAAATAACATTTAATATTAAATATTATTATGTTAAACATTAAAACATTTGATATAACGCTTATATCTATTGATGTATTTTAATGCTATATGTGTATATAGTGTTAATTAATATAATGCTATAGAGATACAAATTTCATTACAAAAATTTGCAATAAAATTATTTGGAGGGAAAGTTATAAGAAAATTAATGAAAATATTTATTAAGTTAAAATATTGATTGTTCTATTAAGGATAATTTATATATATGTATAAATTTGTGTTATTGTATTTTTAAATATTAGAAAATATATTATAAATGTGTGAATCAGAAGTAAATAACGAATCAGAAACATTGTTGCATCCTAATCTTCTAAAGAAAAATAAAAATAACTTTTTTTGAGAATTCGATCTTTCTAGACAAATTCTAGGCGAGAATATATCCTTATGAATAATTTGTTGAAGCTCGACATATCTATACATTGTATTAGGAACACCCCTTATAAAAATTTTTCACCGCTTTTACACCTCATATAGGTCGTTTTTAGCCCGTTTTTAGCCCGTTTTATCATTTTTATGTCCGTTTCTTGCACTCTCAAGCACGCTTAGTCTATTGCGAAAGAGCATGACGAGTATACGTGAGTATGTGTATGAGTATTTTTTAGTGGATTGTCCGTTTTTAACACTCGTTTTTCAGTCGATGAGTGACAATACGTTAATACGTTCCTTTTTTACTCATAAAGATGAGGACGAAGTAAGTTGTCCGTTTTCAATACTCAATTTTCCGTTGATGAGTAACAACACGTTAGTACGTTTCTTTTTTACTCACAAGAAAATATCCGCGGATTGTCTCTAAATTGAAGTACATTTATTCTACAAACTTAAAAATATGTCCACGAATTTTTATAATTTATATAAATTTATATAAATGTTTTAAACTACTATAAATAAATGAACAATTATAATGATTGATTATTTGATTATTTGATTTCAAAAGCTGCGTTCCAATATTCATTGCAAATATTGAAAATCTATAGTTTACGTCACATACACTATAGATTTTCAGTACTTGCAGTGAATATCGAAACGCAGCCAAAATGTGCTATGTGAGTATTTATGAGTGCTAAACGAGTATTTTTTGCTCGTAGCTAAATGTACGTTTTTACATCTCAAATTTACACACAGCACGTATTTACCACTCAAAAATACTCATAAGAATACGTTATTACCACTCGGATATACTCGTACGCAATCCGTTTTAACCACTCATTTTTACGGAAAATTGCCCCTTTGCGCCCTAAAAACGGATCATACTCAATGAATCAAATGTACGTTTTTACCACTCAAACTGAACGTTTTCGCCGGTCAAAAACGGGCCAAAAACGGTGAAAAATTTTTATAAGGGACTACACACAAAAATAATTTAATATTTTAATTATTCGAACATTAACATATGCACACAATATAATTTAGATGTTTAAAACACACATTATTTTTTTGAAAGGAATGAATTCAAGATATTACGATTTTAATGTAAGCTCAAAAGTTTATTAATTATGCGTGTGATATCACATCTGCGTCGTATTATATATATAAACGCGCGCAGCTATATATAAAGATTGACTATAGATGTCTGTATCTAACCGACACATACAGCCAACTGTGTCAGTCAATAAGAGTCAGTTAACAACTGCAAGTGAACCGATAATCATCGACGTTTTACTTTTGGCAACAAAAATGATTTAATTCGTTATCTAACAAGTAATTACGGTGTATTGCGAGCTCGTATCTGGCACGAACAATTTTCCCTCGGAATTGAAATAAATTATTGGATTTGGAATAAATTACAATTAGGTGAAATTGGTTTTAAGATTGGTCGACAGAGCAACTTGTGTTTCAGCTACGATTGAATCAGCATTATAAGAGTTGAAAGGTAGGGAGAAACAAACGTATTATTCTATCGATAAAACAGCATGCTGTGTCTCATTAAATAGTATTTGAGATTTGTAGAAACTTTTTAAATTGTTTTTTAAATTTTTGTCGTTAATCGAGCTTTCGTTATCTTATATGCAGAAATAAGTATTCTTCTTGACCAAAACTTTTATTTAAATTTTATTTAAATAAAATTTTATTCTCATTGATGTTATTGTGCTGGTAGATGTTAGTTAATATTCCTTTTTTATTAGTTTTAGTGTGGATGGTTATTCTTATTTACTATGTGCATTATTTATTATTTCTTTCTCATATTTTATACAAAAATATTTTTAAAATGTGTTTTATTGTCGTTATTATTGAAAAAAATATCCTTTTTATTATGATGATAAAAATATGTAAAAAATATATATATACACACACATGTATATATATATCGATAAAAAATAATTTTTTTGGACGTTATACAGGGTGTCCTATTTATCACCAGGTATCCTCTTGGTGACAGATTCCTTAGAGCATTTCAAGAAAATCTTAATACAAAAATGTCGAGATTGCAATAGTTTTCAAATTGAAAGTGATTATATTTCACAAATAACAAAGCTGAGATTTTGCGCGCTCAAGCACGGCGAAATGATGAACAACAAGTTATGACAAGTGATGAAGTGATAAAGATGCTTCTATGAATAGTACTTTTTTTATATGATATTATGATTATCACATAAATTTACAATAGTCATTGTATGTCATTGTCATTGTATGTTCTCTACGCATTCATGCTGTACATTCGCTACGTATTAGTACTTTTTTTACGAATAATAGATGTAAAAACTAGATTCTCAGAAATGATTCAAATAAAAATTCAAATAAAAATTGTGATATACTTTTGATAAACACAGAACTGTTACTACACAATATGATGTGTAAGAAATATGCGCAAAGAAATTGTAATCGTTTTAATAGATAAATAATAAAATCAAACATATTTAACAAATTCTAATTCTATAAATTAAGATATATATATATACATATATATATATATATATATATATATATATATATATACATACACATATATATATAAAATAAGGGATCTCTTGATCTGACGTCCCAAGTTTATTTTTTATGGAGACATATAAAAAATATGTTTACAAGCAGCAGATTGGTAATTGCTAGGAATTAGAAGAAAGAATTAAGAAAAAAGAATTAAATAACAGCAGAAATGATTAGATATGATCATTAATGCAACAAATAATTTACTACGACGCGCATAATTATATATCGAATGCGATGATTGTCATTTTAAACATTTATTGTAAATATTTACCATTTAATTTAATTAAAATTTGTTAAATATATTTGATTTTATTCATAATACTATCTACTATTTACGATTTCTTTGCACATCTATTATTTGTAAAAAGAATGTACTGGCATGTAGAGAATGTACTATGTAATGCGTAGAAAAGCAAGAAAACATACAATGGCAATGACATACAATGGTTATTGTATACGATAATCATATCATATAAAAAAGGTATTTTAAGCGCGCGAAATCTCAGCCTTATTGTCATTTGTGAAATATAATCACTTTCCATTTGAAAACTATTGTAACTTCGATATTTTTGTGTTAGGATTTTCTTGAAATCTAAGGAATCGATCACTAAAGATGGTACCCGGATTTTAGGACACCCTGTATATAATTTATGTATACATTATCCGATAACAAAAATATAGAATTTAACTCTATAAATATAGGATTTAACTTTACTATAATTTATGAAACAATTTTTGTATTCTTATTTACTACTATTACTAAGATGAGCGTTGAATTGATATAATATCAAAATTATCATTATATTGATTATTATTATCTCAATCTTATTGATATTTTTGAAGTCAACAACAATATTCCTCAAGATACTAAATCATTTCTAAAATCATTGTTATTTCCGTTCGTCAAGATTAAGACTTGAAATTAAGACTTTAATCTTTGATAAGAACTAATTTATTTGAAATTTTTAACCTTTGACAAGGAATATGATTTCAGACTCAAAAGATTGAATTGTGCTTTTTCTATACATTTTGTTTTTATTTCTAATATTAAATATTTAGTAAGTTTTTCTGCATTCTTTTTGTAGACTTTGTAACTTATTGTTAAATATCTCTAACTACATCGTGACTATTGTAAAATAGCGAGCCGAACAAATAAAAATAAATTCATTTATGTTTGTTGACTCACTATCTTGCTCATGATCCGGTTTGAGATACAAAAAAGTGGTAGAAAAAGTTTCTAAGTATTTAATATTGGACTTCAATCTTTAACTACTTATTTTTTAGTTCTTAGATATAGAAATAAACTTCACTTACTTTAATAACCGTGAATATCACACTATTCGTAGCTAGCTTGAAAAAAAATTATCAATGACTTGATACGAATAAGAGATTACAAGATGATAGATATCACTTCTTTATTTCTGTATCTAACTATATTTCTAACTATATTTTATTTCCTCTATCTTCTATACATTTTATATTTATATTTATACTTATCTGAACTATAAGTTTTTATAACTCTGTTTGACAATTTTACTGGACAAAATTTTTTTTACTGGACACATTAGATTAACATATTCTCAAACAAAGAATAAATTACAAACATCTTTTTTAACCTAACCATCTTAATTTATGTATTACATTTTTTATTGGTGATTAACGTTTAAATTATTTTAATTTAACGTTTAAATTATTATATTTCAGTATTTATACACGCCACAATGGTTTAATTTTTGTCAATGTTTTGCGTTCGTTTATTATTGTTTAATTTATAATATGTTTTCTGTTCTGTAATTTATGTCTTCTATAGTATGTAAATTCTGTTAATTGATAGCCTTTTATTCTTTATTTTTTGCTTTTAATTTCTTATTTTTATATAATTAATTTTATTTTTGTACTACAGAATACTTAGTACAGAAATGTTCACATTGTTTCTTCAATTAATGGAGAATAAATTGCAGCTCAATTCCATAATAACTTCCTTAGTGTTCGCATTATGGCCAATGATCTTCCCATATTAAAGCAAATTGTCCATTTGTTTTGTCTACTTGATTTGAAGGTTATTTTAAATAACCAATAAAATTAATATCTTATAAGATATTAAGGAAAAAGAGAATAAAGTTCCCTTAAGAGACTTGTTACCAGTCGGTCTTTATTGTATCACCAGTGAAAGATCAAAACTGCTTCATAATGTTGGGAATAAAAATTTCGTTTGTTTTAATATGTGCCTCATACCTCGACAATTTGAAACAGCTTTTAAGCTTTCTTTTGTACAATAGTATATTATATAAAAAGTACACTATGGTTGCATGACAACGCAGATGGTGTGAAATCGACCCTTATCATAGGCACTGCTGATCTAAGAACTTCGGGATAATAAACGGTAGCTATTTTCACTTTTCTAATTAAAGCTGAAGTACTTTCCCAGGTGAAATTAAAATATATATAATCTGAGTTCTAAGGAAATGTCTCACTAACCAATGTGAAAACTGAACGGAAAGACCATATTATAAGAGAACGAGCTTCGTGCTTATAATAACGGATGCATGCTGTCACTCACGTGTCTATTTTAAATTTCTTGGGTACTCGTTTCGATCTATCGTGAGAAGAATACGAGCCGAGGAGCCAGGTAGTTCCGATATCCTCTAAGTCGAGGAACTGGCTCCTCTCATAGCCGGTGTATTGGCGTGTATCGTCGGCGCTGGTGTATACGGAACTCGTACTAGGTGAGAGCGAGGAAGCTTTCATGGCTTTTCTCTACGAAAGCTCCATTTATTAGTACAATAAATGGAGTTGCTTTGTGCTTAACTAATTCAACATTGACACTCACTTACTTGGAAAATGTATCGTTCGTTTTCCAGCATTTACAACCGTACTTTTTCGTATCTTTACGACTGGCGTGCGTCAAGAAAGTCCACGCCATATCGACATTGATGGCTACATCCTGTGCAACGTGGAGCACTGTTGCAATTCTATAAAGTTAATGTCGAATTCAGTCCTTGGCATGAGCTTGAAAACGCATGCGTGAAAAAAATTTTCCACGAGGATATAATTACCGGGCATTACGATAAAAATATAGAATTGCACGGATAACGAGATAATAATTGTACACTGCAGAGCCGATAAAAAATAATACACTTGTATGTCAAAAATATACGTTTCTAATGCGCTTTAAGCGAAATAGAACCGTGAAATGCAGCAGCAGATATCAGCTGAGCAAGCAAGATCGATATGAGCCTGCGCAACGACCGCATCCACACAAGACAGGTTTGTGACCACAAAATAAACGGAAAGTTTCATGTGCGATTCGAATGATGAAATTCATTTTCATGTCTAAGACACAAATAAGCTCTGAGAAGCTTTGAAAATCTGCAACAAGCCATGCAACATGTTGTACCTCTGTTCCTCCTGCGATTCGAATGTATACGTTAAAGTGTTTTTCTCTGTCATTTTTCTGAATGAAGTATATTTCAATGGCAGAATGCGAATATTTTATATGCTTAACACTCGGCCGTACTTTTTTCATGCGAATGCGTTTTCCATAATCCTCCACCGACGTTTAATCGAATCAACGAGCTATCTTACACTCCCGGATGACCGCACTAAACTAAAATTTTTGTATGAGTCCATCAGGCGCGAAAAAATTTGCGGACGTTGCTATAAGCTGCGTGGCGATTTATTTAAGATGAACGATAAAAAGTGAAGTTGCGGAGATCGCTCAAAAAAGGTGATACACACATGTTCTACCGATGAACGTACGTCACGATGTGGTAACCGAATGAAGAATAAAAAGATACAGGCAGAGAAACATGTTTTGGAAACAGGATCGGCGAAGGTAGGGTTACGTCCTCGTCTGAATTTCAAATGTTGAACACCGGCATGAGATTTTAAAACTGGTTTACATCTCTTACGTATCGTACATTATTACGAATGCGAGTATTAGAAAGAAATAGAATCGTATCATTTATCCTTCTACAAACATTTGTATAAGATTCAATAAAATTATGAATTCACAACTTCCAGTTATTCTTTTTATTTACATTAACTTTTTATACACTCATTGTTAGACATCATTTATGTTGCAACTCTTTGTAATTTTAACATCGATACAATATTTACACCCGACAAAGTTCTTGAAATGTTATCATTGACAACGATAAAACGGCAATTATCCGAGTGGCGTGATTCTAACTGATGAGAATCAGCTTAGATTAGCAAGCAGCTCGTAGGTAAGTGATTCTGACAAATTTGAGATTGTATGGACGTTGTAACATGTAACGTGTGAAGATTATCAAGTACATATGATAATAAGATGTTGCTATAACAGTGTGTATATTTAACAACAATATTATATAAATTAATTAGATAACGATATATACAGAGAAAGTGATCCGTATATTCAGAAAAATTAATACATTTATTAATTCTTCATTACAGACATTAACTTATATGATTAATAAAGTGTGTGTGTGTAATTTATATATGTATATAAAATGTATATAAAACTATAATGTGACAGACCGTCAAGAAATTTAAATGCTATAGTCAATATTTTAAAAACAATAAAGCAACGTAATTTTTATACTTTCTCATAGTAAAAATTTATACGTTACAAAGCAAAAACTTGCTGAATAAAAGTTAATATTGCAAAGAAAAGTAATATATAATATATACCGAATAAATATATATACAGAGTGTCCCGGAAATTATTCTGGCGAAAAACAGAATGGCTAGATGACGAAATTCTAATATGAAAGTTCCTGATTCGTTTTTGCGTAGTCGTGGCGCGACTCGCGCGACAATGGAGTATAGTCACGCCGTCGCACACGACACATTGCATTATTCGTTAGTTATTTGTAAAAACTATAAAACATTTATTTTCAACTAATACGTTTTTTATTTCAAAATTTTGTATTATGTGTTTTATATCTCTTAAGTTGTAATAAGTATTTACAATATTAATTTTGTTGAAGTTGTGTTTGAATCGTACTCAATTTTAATAAATTAAAATCAAACCAAGAAAACAGATCTATAGTATAGTATATGAATGTGCGGCGGCGTGACTATGCCGCCTTGTCGCGCGTTAGCTCCGCTAATTGGTCGAATTTATAAATTTTTTAATTAACAATTACTATGCGACTTACGCAAAAACGAATCAGGAACTTTCATATTAGAATTTCGTTATCTAGTCATTCTGTTTTTCACCGGAATCATTTCCGGAACACCCTATATAAAAATATATATATATATAATACATTTTTGCAAACTATAGTAAAAATTAACTCTTCACACTTTAGAATATGGTCGAGTTTACAGAATTTACTTTATCTAATAAAAAGAAATGTTGTGTTATAGTAAGAGTTACGTTAAAATCATGTAAATGTTTCAAATTCGGTAACTCATTTTTAAAGACTTGAGGAGAAGAAAAAAACGATAGGGGTTGTTGTTCAAGAATTGACCGAAACGCGCAAATTTTGTCGAGATTGGTCATACATTGTATGCTTCTGGCTTTTAGTTGTCCTGAATTTGTCACAAAATCTCGACAAAATCTGCGCAACTCTTTTGGCAACTCTTCATTTGTACTATCGCTGTAATTTCATTGCAAAAGTGTTGTGAATCAAAGAAAGGAAATAACAGAAACATTTTCTGGTGAAAAAGAAAATATTGTACATACATATTACGAACTGTTCATGGTGATAAATGGTAAACAAATTAATGCGAGTGATAAATTATGGTATCGCTTCAATTATAGAAAAACTGTTCTTTCTGTTGTTTCTTCGTAAAGACAAATTACTGCAATATTTTAAAAACATTAGTAGATCTATGAATTAAAGTAGTAACTTTATGTGAACCGTTTGAAATATAGCAGGTGCATTTAATAATGAAAAAATAAATATAAAAAAAATAAGTATACAATTGAGGTTTAGCATTATGATATTTTACAATGATGCACAATACAGATTATAATTTTGCATTTATGAAATTTACTGGCAAAATATGCATGTTAGTTTCAAATTTTACTATGTTATACCATAATTTATTCTATAATGTCATAATGATCTAACAATAATACAAAAAATAATAAAATGTGATTTAAAATTATATTACAAATTAATATAAAATTTTCTCCATGTGTAATCCCTAAATATTACACATATATCGGTCAGGAATCATGTAGTGTATCAGTTGTATATATTAATTAAATATATACAATTGATGGAATGAAAACGTTTAGCTTACAGGTATTAATCGTAAGCAAAATACACGAAAACGGATTCTTGCACGCTTTTAACAATCTTTCATCGGAACGAAAATATTCTTGTTACAATCACATAGTCAAATGTTCAGAGAGAATGTCAAGGATCTGTATACATAGATTTATACGTACACATATACACTCCTAAGCAGTTTTTGGATCAATTCCAATGACTACTTTGTACTATCTGCTTTACTAATTGTAACTTTATCTTACATTGCTAATAATTATCGCGTAAACATCAGTCACAAAAAATTATAGAATTAACATCTACTATTGTAACTACCGAGCGAATCTTATACTTACGAAAGACTCAAACGTGTCTTTTTAAATATTTTTTTCTTTTTTAAATAGTGTAACTCGCGGAACTTAACATTCAAACATTTTCCGGAGTTTACATCTTTCTCAAATTACATCTTTGATTCCGACGTTGTTGCCATTTTGTGTCAATAGAACTTTCTCGGGTGTTTCGTTCGTTGCTCGCTCTTCTGCGAGTCTCTATGACTTCGGAAAATTAAAGATAAGTTGAACCAGAACTTTTAAGGATAACGAGTTTTCGTGTATTCATCATCGACACAAACTTTTTTTCTCACACGGATCTAATTTTTTCCGAAGTCATTTCAAATCTGATAAAAGTAACTTTATATTTGATAAAAGTAACTTTAATTAATGACTAATTAAAGTGTTTAATTGGAACGGTCATTGATAAATTCTTTAGAACAAACGAACAAATTTCTCGAAATTGAATTTATCAATGGTGTATTAATCAGTTCTTCAATTTCTGTTGCAAAAGATGGTCTCATATCATTGTCGCGTCACGTAAGTGAAAGTACAAAAATATAATTTCATATGTCGATATATATATATATATATATATGTATATATATTAACGTCAAGCGTAAAGATCTGCAAGATTAAATCCATATTTCCTTTAAACTTTTTACAGTGTGTTAAAACACGTGAAGAAATGATTGAGATCAGCCTATGAAACGTACATTCTTAGAAATTAATTGTCGAATATTTCCTTTTCACTTTTGTGTCGCAAACACGAATCTTGTTAAATGCAAATTATTAAAGTAATTCTCTATCGTAATTCACTGACAAACTTCATTTTTGCAAATTCACGAAATAAGTGCGATTGGATGCTTATGTATTTAGAAACTGTGGACGTCATGTATCAGTGTCACTTAACATACGCGGTGAAATTTTATTTCGTTGCGATACACACGCACATATACGCATGCATGCACGCACACACACGACTGAACGGATTATTCAAAAGAAAATACATTTAAGGAGGGAGTTAGAAGTGGCCTCAGCTGTGCAGCTTCTTCGCGATCTTCGGAAGCTTCAAGTTTGTGATTGCTGCTTTTTGACTTTTGCCTCAGAGATCTTGTTTGCAGATTATCCTTCGATATCTCAAGATTGTCTTCATCGTTCTTTTCTGCCTTAATTTCGATTTCTTCGACGCTGCTCCAACTATTCTCGCTCTCGCTGAATTCTTCTTTCTTCATGTCATCGTTCATTCTTTCCTTCTCTCTTTCATTTTGTTCGCTGTTCTCCTGCATTCAAGTAATTCATTGTGTTTAAAGCTAAAATTGAATCGTGAATTGAATTATGAAGAGTACGAAAAGATAATCACTTGAGTTTTCCATTACAATCTATTAAAACTGTATTGATATCATTAAGGAACTATTCTTGTCGTGTTAAAAATTTTTTTTTCTTCAATATTTTTTCGACTCAACAAAGTAGAATGCCCTTTTAAACAATTATATAATTATTTAAGATAATTATACTATATAAAAGATAATTAACTATATAACGTTTTGAATTTTAAAATCTTATCACTTACTACGGCGAGAGATTTAAGCAGCGTAGTAGTTGTTGTTGTGGCTGTAGTTGTATCGCTGCTTTCGCTGTTATTGTTTGGTCTGATCGCAGTTGACAAGGCGCTTTCCTCTAAATTCTTACCGCGTACGTGTCGCGTACGTGACGGCCAGCTATCCGAATTCTTCGCGTTACCCTTGCCGTACTTTGGGACCACGCCAGTGACCCATATGCTCGCGTCGCTGCTCCCCGTGCTGCTCTCGCTTCCAGTGCTGCAGTGTCGCCATCGACGATCTATGCACGCGCAATAAACGCTGTCTTAATTAGGGTCAAACGCTAATCTAGTTAGAAATAACTCAGTTACTTGGACGTTCTATTCATTTGCAAATCTCCACATGAAGCTATCGGCGTTCAACGATGTTACGTTGAAAGCTTACTTCGATTTGTTCTTGCTTGTAGAAAATTTATATTGTACAAAACTGCGAGATTTTAGAGATGGAAGAGGAAATAAAACTATTCCGCTAAATAAAACTATTCGGAAACGTGAGCTAGAGGCGTGATAATTTTCATAAGTCGTCATTATATTTTTAGAATTGCAAATGCGATTGAAATAAATACTACAAATAACATGTGACGTACTTTCGCACGGTGGTGGGTTAGTATTGTGATTGAGAGATTTTCTCAGAAGGGAACTGCCTCCGTCTTGGCTCTCCTCGCTGTACGCGCGCGTTATGAGGATCCTCGGGCTTCTTTTTGAGGTCTCGTACATAGCTATAGAGCATTCCGCGCCCGAATCCGCCCCATTAAAGTCGCTCCGATAATGGGGACCCATCAGACTGGCGGCACTCGCGCTCACCCTCACCAATTTGCTCGGCTCATCTTAACGCGTCATGATGAAAGAACATGACGCTTATATCAGTGTCGAAATGTTTGTCCATCAAGGATCAAGAGATTTTTCGATTCATTTTACTATTGTAGAAATGTTTCCCTTTTTTTTCATAGCATATTCACGTTAAAGTATAAGAAACTGTCGGTTTTTGGTTGCGAACTAAGACAAGCTAAGAACTATTTTGAATACGACGGAAGTACGGATTGTATCTCGATAAAACAGTATCAGCAGCAAGGATCGTATACCTGATTCAGCGGTCGGCACTCTAAGAGTATTACATGAGACGGCGGGTTGCAATCTGCCGCGTTGGAAACCCAGGTTATTGCTTTCAAAACTACCTCCAGTTCTGCACGAACCGAGAACCAATAACGCCTCGCTGAGCCTCCGCTGTAGAGGCGGGAATGGGAAGAAAGAAGTGTTTCCGCTGCCGGAAGGTCTTCTGGAACCCGCGACGCTCGGTGTTCTCGCCTGTATCTCCTGAAACACGATTTACAGTTGTTCCACCATGTACGTATGTATACGAACGTTAAGGGGCAAGAGCTATATAATAACCGTAAACTGCAAAAGGTATTGTCCTTCGCACTATTCGAGGCTCGAACGTTCTTTCACGAATGTTCATTTTTCTCGCATTTCGTACCTGCTGCAATTCCGACTTAGTTGCCTTTTTCCGCCAGTAGTTCTGCACGGATCGTCGCAGGGTCTGCGATTTCAAGCCGTAGAGAAGGCCGTTGATGGGTGGCGAGCACGCAAGAAGGAGCGACGCTAAAGAGGCGAACTTAGGATGTGCATGAAGGCGGTGCTGATTACCGGCACCACAAGCTTCCCAGAGGATGAGTCCGCAATATGGAAAGTATAGAAGGTATAGAGAGCCAACCAATTGCATCACCTGAAAAGTTGTCATTGAGACGAGAATTGAGACGGCAACCGTTTGATCGCAGTGCGAAGTTATTTATCTTTATTTAGCGTGATAAAAGCGCGGATACATCTACCAATATATCAAAGTTTAAATAATTATTACGTCGCCTTTTTTGAAAGACGTTCTCACAAAAGTTACCGATTATTATGATAAATATTATTACATGCCTCGGTGGTCGAATTGGTATGACGGAATGAGGGAGTTCCAGATTCGAATCCTGGCTGAGGTAATATTTTTTGCAATAAATTATTTATCTGAAGGGGGGGTTTTATTAGCACCAACATTTGGATGTTGATTCTAAGTTGGTGATTTATTTGTGTTTTAAGGTCCGTCTACAATGGAGGGTTTTAGGCTGTAACAGTAGGTTGTAAGTGACGTAATTCCAGTTTTTAAGATCGTAACAGTAGTCGTAAGTGAAATGAATCATTTTCCCCTGTTCTACAATGAGTCGTTAGTCGCAAGTCGTAAGCGAATAGACCAATCATATTCAATTATTCTTTTCTAAATTCAACTATGATTGGTTTATTCGCTTACGACTTGCGACTAACGACTCATTGTAGAACAGGCCTTTCATTTCAGTACTGCCTACAGCTTACGGCAAGTGTCTTGCGTCACTTGAGGTTATCTGTAACGATTTGTGTGTGTTTTCTCATTGGCCGGCTTTATGTTGTTACTGCGTCTTCATTGTGAACACACATGGTCGTAGAAATTGCGCTACTGTATGCGTCCTACTACTTTTCTACTTACTGCCAATCGTATTGTAGACGGACCTTTAAACTTCGACTGTGTCGGCGCGTAACTTATTTCGTTATGTACTGCGTTTACGCAAATCATTGATTGGCCATCATAGATCCAGGTCTGACTGCTTGGCGTTTTAAATATATATCTTACTTAATTAAATAATTATATTCGAAAGTTGTTTTGGACATCAGGTTCTCGAATAGAAATTAAATGGTAATCTATCATCACGAAACGCTGCGAGCAAGGAAGTTTCAGTATGTATCCTTCGCCGATGCCTCCCAGCGTGGTATCTATCGATCTGACTTGGTAATTCCGGGATGGAAAATTAAATTACAGATTAGTCTTTAACTACGGCTGCTTTTCATTAGCCTGATTAGTTTAAGTCAAGTGATTTGACAAAAGCTAAGTTAGTTTGGTATTCTTGTTAAAAAATAATTGATTTTGATCGCAGAATTGTTACGTCGAGAGATATCGTGAAAACGTTCTGGTATGCTAAAGTAGTTTTTTTTTTAATCAGTTTGCCGTGTCTAATATCACGATTTTAGAAAGTTCTACAAAAACGTTTGTACAAACCGTGCTGGCAGCACTGTGAAAACGCGGCGGTCCCCCAGCGGAAGGTGCGGTGACGGTTGGCACGAAAAATGGATTCCGTTGATGAGTGATGGTCACCTGGGCGCTCAAGGTGACTTCGTAGATCGCGCTGGCGATTCGGTGCCGATGATACCGCGCTATACCCAGCACGCGTAAATTGCAGACTGTCACGAGGATGGCCGGCAATCCCAGGCCCAGAATGACGTAAACGGCGCCGTAGAGCGTCGCGGCAGATCCCCCGTTCCCGAAATCCGGGGCACAGCAACCCAACTCTGGACTGTACCTGGTCGATATATTGAAAAAAAAGTTGACTTATAGATGAATACGATAATACACAGCATTTTGCCGGATTCGTTTTAAGAGTCCTTCTTATGACGCTGTCTTCTTTCAAAGGTTGGCGATAGCTTGTCAATTTGACAAACCGTTTTTGGCAAGATACTCTCGGTGGTTTGCCTTCCTAGAGATGGCGATCGAATAAAAACCAGGGATTTTTGATCGGATTTGAACTCGGATCTTCAGCTCATTGAAACAACACACATTGAAACAACACATCTCTCTGAGCTATCATCGCCATTTTCTAAACGTCCGATTGAGAGTAAATAAAACAAACAGGTTCGTTGAAACAGTTTATTTGTATTGTTACATCTATTCCATTTAACTTGTCGCAAGCCAAGCTTTGCTCTGAATGAGAATTCTTTTGGATACGTGTCGCGAGAAGTTAGCGCGGATAAATTGTCTTGCAGCGTGGATCTTTATGTGACAACTTACTTCGACGAAAAGACAAAACATAGAATATATCGAACTCGTTCATTATGCGAGGCAATATTGTAGAATATGTATATATGATATACATTATACATATGCGTTATATATACAAACCTATAAGGTGGCACCAGACCTGAAAACGGCGGTAAACACAGGAATAGAGCGCCCGTCCAAGAAGCAGCCAACCCGACGACCACACGACGCGGAGAAACCAAAGCGGCGTAGTGCAATGGTGCGGCGATTGCGTAATACCTAGAATAATTGTATAGTTAATGGAAATCTACGAGACATAATTTAGATGCTGACGCGAGATGATTCACACTCGACCAAGCGTTCAACTCTAAATGGTTTCGAATGAACTCATTAGTTCTGACTTATCAGATTAAATTATATGCTTGGTAAAATAAATATACATGTACATAAAATGTGTACGACGTTATCGCTGAATGAAAAGAAATGGAAATTCGGATGCGAGCCACAGATAAAAAACGAGGTAGTTTAAATCTGTTTAAACTGCTGAATAAAATATTCCGTGGTCGATTGAGGTAGGATTTGATAGTACTTTTTGCAAAGCAGAAGAAGGAGTGAAGTTTTCTCAGGCACATTTTCCGCATTTTCTTAAAAGGTTCCGCGCGATGGAATCATTCACGGAGATTTATGCATAGAAAGAGGAATGAAATCTTTTAACAGATTTTCAAAAATGGTGCTCTCAACGATGTATTGTACAACGATTTACTCGAGTATAATATTTACATTAAATAAACGGATAAAATTATTCCAGTCGACGCGCGAGCCAAGTGTATTTAAAAAATCGTGGCTTAACGCGAGTTTGTGGCAAGAGGAAGCAACAAGTAGAAACGGAACGCCGAGACAGCTCTGGGATCAAACGATACTACTACTATATCAAACGAACGTATTATCTGATAGTTACGGTAATATTGTTTGAGCGAAATTGTGAAATTCTCATTCGACATTCTGTATCTCGTTGGCTTTTGTGTCGGATAAAACCGAGGCTTTGTCCATATCATTCGTTACTTGCTATATATCGAAATTTTTATCCAAAGTTTCCACAAAAGAAACTCCTTCCATAAAAGAAACTCCTCTCAGGCTCTTCTCAATTTACACAAACAACAATGACGAGATTCCTTTCACTGACAATTTTGTTTAATGATTAATTTTACAGTGGATGCACCGTACTACTGGAGAAATGTGCATATTGCCTATACTTAAAACTTAAATGTGCAAAATCTCCGAACAATTACCACATACATACGCACGCACGTACGCACACTAAATAGTACTGCGAGAATAATTTTATCGAATCGTTATATTAAATATTTCGATCAGAAACACGTAGGATGCATATTCGAAATTACAAGCGTGCAAAGCAAGACATTTAAATACGTATCATAAAACGCGATATTATTATGCGCGATATTATCCGAGCGTAAGGATTAACAGACATCTCTTTGCGTGCATCCTGTTCACACGTCCTGACGCATCGATTACCATTTATTGAAAAGTCAGTCATATTGTTCGCTTCGCTCGAGAGGAGCAATGTATTAAAAATACCGATTCCTATCTTCAATCGTCCAGAAATCTTCAATTTTCGTGCTTAATACGTATCTTCGTATTCGAACATTGAATAACTATATTAGAAAGACAGAATATGTGAGATTCACCTGTCGCAGTTTAATCCGGTGACAGTCCACAGGGCGACCGGATGTAACAACGCCAGTAGAAATCCGTGAAGAACGCACCACGTACCTGCGATCGGCCACGAGCCGGTTGCGAAAATTAATAATACCAAGCACACCACAACTTCCACGGCACCCAAGTGGATCAGCAGTAAAGTGTTCGCTGTCTGCTGTTGCTGCGTCTGTGGACATTATATAAAGCCGGGTCCAGACTTGCATCATTTCATATTATATTGCGATCGCATCTCAAGTAAACGGGAAAAAGAGAGAGAGAGAGAGAGAGAGAGAGAGAGAGAGAGAGAGAGAGAGAGAGAGAGGCGATTACGATACGATACGATAATATGATAGGTCTGGACCCGGCTTAATATTCGTTGATTCGATTCTGTTGTGTTATCGTTACTTTCCGTAGCGTAAGTCTCAATCCCCGAGGTAATTTAACAGGGCAAATACGATAACCGTAATTACGTTCTATCACGCGTGAACTGTGCACCCTGTTGGTTTTATCATAAAAACTTTTAAATTATTCAACAATTTTGTTCTCTTTGCCTTCCTGCTTCTTCTTCTTCTTTTTCTCTTCTTTTCTCTCTCTCTCTCTCTCTCTCTCTCTCTCTCTCGCGCGCGCGCGTGTACGTGCGCATACAATGAGAATATTCGACGATATCTCGAAAATTTAGAAGCGAGTAGAAGGAAATAAATAAATCCGCGTCGCAGTTTGTTGTAAAAAAAGATCATAATTTTTACACTTTTATCTTGAATAAATCGTCTAAGTAAATAAATCGAACATACTAAAGTGTGTTTCTTAAGTTTTCTTCTCTTTCTCTTTTTGCAACTCGCAGTTGGAGATGCGCTCAGATTCACTTTTAACAGATATGTTAATATCACGAACTCTTTGAAATATCAGGAAAATTTATGCTAATTTACATTCAAAAGAGCATACTTAAGCAGTCTTCTAAAGTTATCCTTGATACGAACAATTGCAATAATTGATAAAATAAATCATGTGAATTTGCGACAGATTTTTTAAAATTACTCTAGGACACGTCACATTTGATGTGAAAACCATCCTGAGTCGCGGAGAGAACACCAAAGACACGATCAGAAAATATACAAAAGTAGACGAATAGAAAGAGGTAGGGAAGAAAAGTATTTCGCGAGTATTATAAATATTTGATCGTTACTGTTCACCTGTTTACTAAGACCGAAAACAACAAGGAGAACGTAGCCATTCAAAAAAAGACCCAGAGTTGATACGAGGACGAGAGGTACGCCAAAGGCCCAAGGGCCCATTCCTCTTCTTCCTTCCGTGTGTGTTTATTTTCTTTCTTCCTTTCGTTCGGGATTTCTTCCTAGGTGAAGAAAAAAATCCAGTTCAAGTGAATGTGTTGACTTCGTTGAATCTCCTTTTACGATGTCATAATGGCGATTCTGACTGAAAAATCTAAAGGCCACAGTTACTCCCATTAATATACGGGCATCATAAGAAATCATTATTTTCTAAATATATAGTTTTTGTTGAATTAAAGAGGTTTACGGGTTTTTAGTAATTGAAAATGCTCATTATAGTTGTTAAAAACATTAATTTTATTTATTTATATAACTAATGTAGTATGTTGTTTTCAATGTAAAAAATAACAAATATAATAGTGTTTAATTCTGAGGTCGCAAAAATATTTATTCATGTTCATTCAGTAATCTTGAGAAATCGATTAAAATTAAGTCATTCCTTGTTTTATAAATATTAGCTGTCACTTAGTGTCACTTTCGCGATGTTTTATTTGAGTATTCATACAGATCACAGGAATTATAATAATATGAGAATGGGACACAAGACAAAAATAGTTTATTTGATAAATGCCATTTGTTACTTATCATTACAAAAAAAAACAAATTATGTTGAAAAACCGATAATTTATTATTTATTAAATTTGAGTAACAGTATGATGACTGACATTATAAAAAAATAGATGTTCGCATTGAATGGACGTCCAAAATTACTGGGAGTAAAATTGTTAAAAAAATAAAATAAAATCTCTCCTGGGATAAGTACTCCAAAGTTGACTACAGAATTATATGAAGAGATTGGCAAAAATACACTGACAGTTCGTCGAATGTTGAAAAAAGTAGTTAGTATAATGGAATAAAATTATATTCGCGGATGAGAGTAGATTTAACACTTTTGAATTTCTAATGGACAGAAAATGATAAAACAAATGAAGAATTTAAAGTAAAATTTTTAGATTAACTATGAACCACGGTGACGAAAATTTATTTAACGGTTTGAGATTATATTTCAACTATAGGAGTAGGTAAATTAGTTTCCATCACGACGAAATTTTAGATAAAAATAAATATTTAAGTAAAGACAATTTAAAAACAAGTGTACAAGTAATTAATAACATATAAATATAAATATATGAGGCAGTTTTAAATTTTATCAAGATAATAATCTAAAATATAAGTCGTAAATGGTGTAAGAATATTTATTGTATAATTGTCCAAAGATATTATTCTACCACTATTATCAAATTTAAATTTATGAGATTTATTGGATCGTAAGATTTAGATAACACCTGTAAAATCGAAGAACTTAAAAGAGAAGTGAAGATATATCGGATTATTTAACAAAAATTATTCCTAACATGCTTCTAACATGCTTTGTAGTTATTAAACAAAAGTTATTTACCAAAATAATTAACAACAAAATAATTAAACTAATTCGTTAATATATTTATGTTATTATATCTTGTATTTGAATAATTGTGCAAATAGACAGAATTAAACATTATCATTGTAACAGTACAATTTTAGTTTCCTCAATGTCGACGTAGTTCAACTCAAAATTCTTATAAACATTTAAAATATTAAAATTGGAAAATTTATTTTATTTGTTAACTCAAACAAACACATATATAGCTTTGACTAAAATAATTGGATTTATATAATATAGTAGGATTCATTTTTGTAGGTTTATTTTTTTAATAACTAGATAAAATTAATAAAATTAAGAAAAAACTATTGACAAAACAATAAACGACCAGTACCGACCATACCGACTTTACGCTTGAGTTTTGTTTTCAATTTTTACCAAATTTAATTGTTTTTACTCTTTTACTATTTTTTATTAGTTTTTACTACTTTTATAAAAACTTAATAGCCTGTCTTATGATTTATATATAGTTCAAAACTGTTACATTAATTACATAAATATATAGTACAATATTTATTAGAGTTATAATATAGAGTTATAATTATAATTATAATGTAACAAATGAATCTCGGAGTTGGATAGTATTCGCAACTAATTCACATAACAGTCTCAGCTCTTCTTTTTCTTTTTCTTTTTTTACCACACGAAGAGTAAGAGGACGATTAATTTTCTCGTAAGCGTTATGATTTAAAATAAATATAGAAGGACAACACACAGACACACAGAAATCGCTAACTCGTCAATTGTACATATAAACAGTTGGCATACATGGCCATAATCTTAGTCTAGAATTAAATATACACTCCGACCTCTGAATGATTGTCCTAATCACTCGTTTTTTCCTTCTTCTTCTTCCTGACATGTTATCGTCATCATCAATTCAGGATTTCATATAATTCGCAGTTCGATGATACTTGAAGAGAACATGTCCTTCATGTTCGTCAATCTTGCTCATGACGTAGTGATAGTTGCGTAGAGCTTTAATGATTTCGTGTGGTTCAAGATATTTATGCGTGAATTTAAATTTCGCTTTGTACATCTAATCGCGTACATCTAATTACCTCTTTCGCGGTAAATAGAAGAGAGAAAGGGGCTGTTTCTTCTTCTTTGTAATTTACTTAATTTTCTCTTTGAATTTTCTCTATATTCCTCTGAGCCTGCTTTGGCAACTCTTCCCGATCGTCGTATAATGAAGCAATTAATATTCTTTGTAGAAGTTCTCTAATATCAGAGTTATTACGAATATGCATACTCAGCAACACAAAAAGGTGTATCATTCTGATATTCCTGTGTCAAATATAATTGCGTCGAATACAAATATCCAAATATTTGTACCACTCATATAACTTAGGAATCAATAACTTTGTTAGCAAAAATAGAGCAATTATTTTGCTTGTTTGCGCGCAGTATTTCTATAGTCAACTGATAACTGATACCTTTCAATCGATAGTTCCTCAAATTCTTCTGACGAATACAGAGTCTCTGTCGACGCAATCTCCTTTTCGAGTTACCAAATATAAAAGACTGACTTTTCAAACGCTCAATTGTATCCATTCGCCGACTTGGTACATACTTATAGCCAAATAAATTTTAAAATTTCGTCTATCACAAAAATACATTCTGTCCAAAAAGTACCGGGAATTGGTCAATAAAACACAAAATATTTATTATTCATTCAAATTTATTGTATCGCCTTCAAAGTAGGCCCCTTCCGAAATAATACACTTATGCCAACGAATAATCCAATCATCAAAACATTTTTTAAACGCATTTTCCGGAATCGACTTCAGTTCTCGCCGCGAATTCTCTTTTATGTCTTCTATCGACTGAAAACGGGTGCCTCGAAGTGGTAATTTGAGTTTTGGAAAGAGAAAAAAGTCAGCCGGAGCCATATCAGGTGAATACGGTGGTTGTTCGATGATATTTGTTGAGTTTTTGGCGAGAAATTTGTTCACAATGAAGAAGAAAATTCAGGTCTTTCGGAACTAGTCGAGTGGCAACGCGTTTCATGCCCAAACAATCGTGTACAATGATACGAATTGATTCGTGAGACACAGAAAGTTCAGCGGCTATCTCTCTCAAACTTAAATGATTTTCCGTCACCATTTTCTTCACTTTATTGATGTTAACTTCAGTTGAAGACGTTGATGGCCGACCAGAGCGAGGCAAATCTTCCACCACATCTCGACTGCTTTTGAATGCACTGTACCACTCATATGCACATGTTTTTGATAAAGTCGATTCACCGTAAGCCTTCTGTAACTTTTTCAGCGATTCGGCACATGAAATTCCATTTGCAATACAAAATTTGAGACAAATTCGTTGTTCGATATTTTTATCCATTGTAAAAATCGCAAAACACACTTGAAATGAACTGACAAAGCACTGTAAACAAACTAAATGACAGATCGCGCTCAAACTTCACGTCAGGATAGAGGACAGTTGTGCCAACTTAGCAACAAAAAGAATTTTGACAATCCCTTTAAGCGGGGTTTTTAAATGATCAATTCCCGGTACTTTTTTGACAGAATGTATGTGTGTAGTTTTTTTTGGTTGATGGCGCGAACCGAGATAATGAACATGAAACGTGTCTAATGATGGTTATATTCTGTCTATAATGTCCTTTTCAATCGAGCTCAGAAAACATTCCAAGATTTTCCAGATTTTCCAAGTTTTCGTTCCTCTGGAATACAAGCAACGTAACTTCTAATGACTTTTTTGACCTTGGTATGCAAACCGGAAACCCAATAGTCTTTATTTAATAATAGGTTTTTGTTGTTTTTTCGTTGCACTGGGATTGCACTGAATTAACACTGAATTGAACTGGAACTCTCAGGACAGCACAGAATTCTGCTAGTGCAAGAGTATAAAAGAACGTGTCAGTGCAGTGATGAATATGGCGGATTACATGGATTGCTATGTTGTAATTATTTGATTCTTCAGACGAAGAAATGTTATAAAATATATTATAAAATATTTATTTTATATATATATATATATATATATATATATTATATTAGGTGTACAAAAAAGTTCTGAGCTTTAGATTTCATACAACCGAAATAATTTAAATTTTATATATCTTTCCGCCCTTTTGCGGTTTTAAAGTGTTGACATTTGGCCTTCTAAAATGTCATATGGTTTGGCGTTTGATGCACATAATCTCAGAAATCAGTAGTGTTCACGATGACAATAACAAAAGAGTATATTCGATTTTCCATCCACTTCGTGTTTCATCTGAAGAAAAATGCTGCTGAAGCCACTGCAATGATTTGTGCTGCATATGGAGAGAACACTGTAAGTCATACTACATGTAAAAGATGGTATCAAAAATTTCGCCAAGGAGATTTCAGTCTTAAAGATGAATCGCGTGCTGGACGCCCTGGAAAGATTGAAACGGACGAATTGCAAGCACTGCTGGATATAAACTCTGCGCAAACTGAAAAGAAGCTTGCAGAACAGCTTGGCGTTACGCAGCAAGCCATTTCCGTACGTTTACATACGATGGGAAAGGTTCAGAAGGAAGGCAGATGAATTCCGCATAAATTATCCGAAGACAACAAAAATCGACGACGTGACACTGCACTCACTTTGCTTTCAAAGTTCCGGAAAAAAAATTTTCTGCACAAAATCATTACAGGCGATGAAAAGTGGATTCTTTATGATAACCCTAAACGTAGAAAATCATGGGTTGACCCTGGTCAACCTTCGACATCGACGCCGAAGCCCAATATCCACGTCAAGAAGGTTTTGTTCTGTATCTGGTGGGATTGGAAAGGTGTGTTATATTACGAGTTGTTACAACCGGGTGAAACAATCACGGCAGACTGCTACCAACAACAATTGACATGATTTGAGCGATGCATTAGAAGAAAAGAGTGTATCGCAATAACCGATACACTTAGTGCGAGCTTATTATTTAAGCAGCGTCTCTAGTAGGGAACACCATCCTTTTAAGTCAGTGGTGGGATACAACTTTGAAAATAGTCTTTTCTTTGCCAGTAATTAAGATAACACATGATAAGGTATTATTTGACAGGCAAACTGGCCACGTGAAGGCTAACGCAGTCAATTATCGGTTATTGCGATAAATATTATCACCTGCCTTGGTGGTCGAATTGGTATGACGCACGGAATGGGGGAGTTCCAGGTTCGAATCCTGGCTGAGGTAATATTTTTCGCAATAAATTCTTTATTCAATTTACCAAACATTCAAAACGATTAAAATCGAAAGATGATTTTAATTCGTTGTTTGACTGCGTTAGGCTGACAATCCATGTTTGGCGCGCAGATCATTTATTGATTGGCTGAAAAGCCTTCACGTGGCCAGTTTGCCTGTCAAATAATACCTTATCATGTGTTATTATATATTATATTATTAAACTAGATTATATTAAAACTATAAATAATTCGTTGGCTTTATACAAGAATTAAATTATTATATAGCATTATATAACAGCATTATATTTAATAAACTAGCGAAAATAATACAACAAGAAACATGAAGACAGATAATCCCGTGTTTTTGTTCGTAAGTAGGTAACAGAAGCAAACCATAAATAGTAATGATTGTAAGTTACAAATCGCAAATCGTATTTCTGTTAAGTATTTACTTAACAGAAATACACGCGTATTTCACTAGAATTTTATATTGTTACTGTTAATATTGCAATTTTATTATTTCTTTTATTTCTATTTTATTACTTTTTAGTATTTCTATAACATATTTTTACAAATTTTAATTACATTTTAACCCTAATCCCTCCAGGGTCGTCCATGCCCCCCCTCCATTTCTAACAGTCGTTAGTTGTAATGTGCGTTTTTCAACAAATAATTAGCTACATGCTAGGAAAAAAGGAGCATGGATGCGATAATATATGAGTAAGAAAGATACAATTAATATTTCTTCGCGCTAGATCTGAATATTTTTAAATACACTATAGCGAGCTGTTTTATTTTTCAATAGTACACAAAACATCTTGTCTAATGTAAAACTCTTAAAAAATAATAATCTAAAAAAGAATTATAGTTCCTATTACTAAATTAAAATTATGTCGTGATATAATAATAATTTCATGAATTAAAATTATTTCGAGACATATGAATAATTTAACCCTTAAAAGGCACTCTGAGGTATGGCATGCCCCACGTGAACTTTGCACTCCAATAAGTTCTACTAAAATGTAGAAAATCAAAATTTTTAAACAATGTTAATTTTGAAAAATTTCGCTATATGTAAAACCTATTTGTCTTCAAATTACATGTTTTTACCTTTATTCAGTAATTTTTTGCAATAAAATATTCAATAGCATCGTTACAGCATGCATTAGAAGACAATGGGACATGTCCTATCCCCTGTGCTCTTTACGGAATTTTTCGGAGGTATGTCCTTTAAGGGTTAAGAGGAAACGTCACTATGAGAGGTTAGGACATTCAATTTTTTGCTCTTATATATCTTCAAGTATGTACTTTTAAGAATATGTTCACCAAAAATTATATAGAAATTCGAAGAATTGATGAAGACAGGAGTAGGTCAAATGGTTAAAAAATTAACTGGCTACACTAAATAATAGCTACATCGATTACAAATAATTTCTATCTTTTACAGCCATTTTGGCCAAATTTTCAGCGGAATTTTTACTTTTTCATAAACCACTATTTTGGGAATAAATTGAAATTTCGAAAATTGAAAACCAGAATTACACTTTTAACCAGAATTACACTTTTAACCAGAATTACACTTTTCTAGTTTAAAAAAAAAATTTTTTGGAGAAAAACCAAATCCAAGATTACACGAGGCGCAAAAATTTTTTCGAGAAACCACTGTTATACTTCTTAAATTTTTAATATTTTTAAATAAAATTTTATACAAATACTGCCCAACATATGTGTAACATTGTGCTTATTTCTTAATTCTTCCATGTTTTATGAAATTATAAAAAAGTCCTTAAATATTTGATTTTTTCAACCTCTTATAGTGTTTCTCTTTAATGAATTAAGATTATTTTTGGACATATAAAAATTTGAAATTATTTTTATACATAACACAATATCAAATTAATATGTCTCAAAATAATTTTAATTTCATTAGTTATTATTGTGTCGGGACATAATTTTAATTTACCGAATTATTATATTGCAACATAATAATAATTCTTTAAATTGAAACTATATCCCGACATAATAAATTCCGAATTTTTATATTATATTTCTATATATAATAATTCCTGTAAGTCTCTATGTAATAACAATTTGAATTGTGCAAAACATGCCAAACATGCCCATATGTTTCTCCTTTCGACTATGCTAATGTCGCATATATTATACATTCCTACACTCAGTCAACAATTGTTGAATCGTATCCAAAATATCTAGAATTCCTGCTTTCATTTTTCCTATTGTATTCGTAAATTTGACCATCTATATATCCCATCTATATATTACATAAGCTCTGGATAGTTCAAAATTCAATAATGTTTTTTAAATACTTTTTAAGTAAAGTTAAAGTACTACTGTATGAACCTGTATAATATACATGTAAGATATATTATATGAGAAATTTTTAAATTCTCAATAGTTGCTAAAAAAGTTACTGTGTTATATGCTAATATATATTTTATTTTGAAGATAAATATTAACATTAGACATAAATCGTGATTTTTATTACTTATACCTTTATTATTACTTTATACCTTTTCATTAATTATTTAATTAGAAATTAACTTCAATTTTATTATGTGGCCAGAATTGATACTTATTGTGGCGAGAACTGTTTTGGTGGTCCAAAATGGTGAAATCGAAATTTATAACATAATTCTTATATTTGAAACATTTATTTAACTTTGCTTGTCAACCTTAAATTTATTATCTAAAAGATTCTTAAGAATATTTACAGTACCTAGTTAAAGACATTATATAATAGATAACGTAAAGAATTACATTACAAACGCGTTTATTTCAAAAATTCTTAAAGTGGCTACAAATGGAACACCGACTCTATGCACTATTATTAGAGTTATAATTACAATGTAACAAATGTGTGAACAAATTTTGGACTTGGACAGTATTCGCAATTAATTCGCACAGTGCACAACGATCTTATTTTCCTTCTTCTTTTACGAGGATGACTGACTTTTCTATTATTATTATTTAAGATAATAGATATATTTAAAAAAATAAATACAGATAAGATAATAAATATAGAAGGCATATGTAATAGATATAATAATGTTGATATAATAATTTATGTCTTTGACTATAATGAGTGTTTTTCTTTATTCCAGTTTTTTCTTTATTCCAATAAAAAGTATGTTTAGAGAGATTAATTTCCGAAGTTAAATTAAATCGTAATATTTGAATATTAATATGAGCAACTATATCTGTAATAAACATAATTTTTCCGATAAATAATTCTTTTAATTTTTTTTTTTTTAACATATCCCGACATTTGCTGTAAAGCTGTTTGTGCTTCTTACTCATTACTTTAGTCATACTACACGTTAAAAACATGATTTGTATAATGTGAAGCGATATCGAGCAAACTTCGTTTAAAGCGAGCACATAATGTAAACGATATTATTCAGCGGTAGACTTTAACTCATCTGTCATTAGCATTAGCATTGTAATATCTGTCATATATTATGGATATCGATATGTAATGGAAGTTAAATTAGATAGTCAAGGACGTCATGATCAAAAGGTCACATATCCTAGTGAATGTTGAACTCGAGTGTGGTTGTGGTTGATAATAACATTGACGTTGATAATCTAGACTGGATTTCTATGCTAAAGACAATCTTACGATTTTTATGCGTTTAGTACTTATAAAAAAGAAACAATCTTTCTGTTTCACAATAGTTTAACATCAAGTAGATATTTTCGAGTAAGTGGTTGAATAAAGCTTTCAAATATAAGAAATTTACACGTGTCGCACGATCTTCTTATAAGCGAGATGGAGAATTATTTGGTTGCATAGAGAATATTATAAACTGGGAGAAGTTGCATATTTAACAATATAATAATAACAACAATCTTTTTTATTTGAAATACAAGGAACGCTCTCGTTGACTTACATCATTTAGCGCTCAGCGATGCCGGGAAATGTGTATTTTCCGCCACATATTGTTTCGCAGATCATAGCAATAAGCAGTTGCCGGATGGTATAATTTGATTTTGATGGTGCTATGGCAGTTCCATTATCGACCATTAGTGTATCTCGCAGTAGACAACTATATTGATATGATTTGCGAGGTGCAGCTGCTTCAATTGCTAGCCTGCCTTTGTCGGGAAAAGACGACCTCGTTCGCTATTGTTGAATTTTACACCGTCGACTATTAATAGCTGCTAGTCTACAATTTAAATTCGAGATTCGAACTATAAAGTATCATGGTATATACACATCGATGAAATTGTCCAGGCTAAGCGTTGAATCAAATTAAACTTTCTTAAACATTTCTGAAGAGAGCAACGAAGTTCTCATAAACTTTTAGCTCCATTTTGTGGTATTCAAAATCTTAAACTATTTTTTGATACAATTGTAACTATTGATGATAAAATTGTAGATTAGAGATACATAAGTAATGCTCATCAAAGTAATGCTCTCATTTAGGAGACAATGGTCCAAAAAGAACTTTAAACATCAACAGATGGCGCTATCAAAAAGAAAAATATAACAAATCAATTTTTTAACTTCTTTTATTTCTAATTATTGTTGGTAGGAATAGCATTCAAATTCTAATTCTGTATAACAAAATCATGATTATGATCATGACTCAGGTACTTATGCACGTAATATGATAGTAACATCCTATTGCTCCAGCCGTATGTGTAATAGTATGCCACAATAGCTTTACTTCCTGTTTTGAGAGAATTTGCAGTCATATAAAGACTTCAAATCCCATTTTTTGATAATAATTCCTACGTTTTTCTTGTAAGGATCTTAACAATACTTATTTCAACAAAATACGAATCTTTTGAAGTCATTTTCTCCCAAATGATGAGGTACATTATTTTGATTTTATATCTATTCAATAGCTACAATTTATAAAAAAATAATTTAAGATTTGGATGTTGCAAAATGTTATTAAAATTGGCCACTCTCTTTTCTTAAACTTTCTAAAATTAACTAATAATTTATGACTGACCTAGTCAATATATAGTCCGCACTTATCTTCAAATAAGTCTCTTACACTATCACTACAAATAATACAAAAATAGTTGACATTTATAAACTTTCGTCAACTGCTAAATAATCCATTTTTTTCGAAATTACTATACAGTAATTTGTCGGTTACTGATATACTGGTATAACTAGCTGAAGTGGAATGCAAGTAACTCCCATTAAAACCCATTAAATTCCGATAAAATCTTATCTCCATAAACCGCCGTCCTTTTGAATACAATACACATTAATTCTGCAAATATAAACAGGAAATGTTATTCAGAATTCCTCCATGCTCCTACTTCTCGTACGTACGTGATTGCACGCGTTACATATTTACAAGAATTTATCGGATATTTGTCATCGGTATTTTTGGTATGTTATTTCATCACGTTCTAATATAAATCACAGATGTTTTGAGGTAACAGGAATAATATTAAGTTTGACTTAAGTCAGAATAGGTGTTTCAATGATATAGAAGTCGAGATAATCTTATTCAAAAAACGCGAAACCATAAAAGAACATTTTTCTCATTTCAAGTGCTTCTTAATAGATTATATCGAGAAAGATTATAGAAGAGATTATATAGGATTATCTTTAGAAAGTTCTATCGATTTTTTAATAAATTACCGAACCAAGATTGCAGATCTTACATCTTCATCAGAGAAGTTCATTTTTTAATCCGTGTAATTCCGTACTTTTTTTTCATGTCTTTAATTATCGGTAATTTCAGTTTAGATGATGTCTTTAAAAAAATTGAAATATTTTGAAAAAGTAACATAGCATGAAACAATTCTTAGCGTCGTTTTAAGATCATTTTATGCGATTTTATTTAAAAAAATTTCTTGTTGAAATTAAATCTACACTATTATAATTAACTACAAAATTAAAAATTTAGGAAACGTTATTAAAAACTAAAACGTTAATAGATGTTAATTAAAATGTTTATAGATATACGCCTGTAGCAACATACATCCTAAGTTTTAAATTAGCAATCGAGTTTTAATTCGTCGGTCAGTTTAACGCAGAACGATCCGGAAGTTTTTTCCGGTTTGATAATTAATAAACGTGGATAAGCGAATCCATGAAAGCGAGGTATTTGCGTCGGAATAATAAATCTTCACGAATGCATAATCGTATTTAGTGATCGATTCTGCAATTTGCAGTTACTTTGCAGTTTATTGCAATTTTATAATTAAATATGACTTTTCCCCAGGGATTTCGAATTATATAAAATGCATCTACAGCATATCCATTTATGCAGTTTACACATATGAAGGACACAACACTACGACCTTACGAAATGGAGACAGTGACTGTCCATTTTTAGGAACGACAGATGGTAATCGGTAGAATGGTAATCATCATAGGAAATTTATAAAGGATATATTTGAATAAGATGAAAAAACGTTTCTTTTTACGATACGATTACTGAAGCCATCGATGTCAACATTCGTCTTTTTTGTTTGTTTTAGCTTGATTCTCCTTGTAAAATCACCTGTACTCTATCACGCGAGCCGCATGCATCGATATTACTGTCGACCTTCCTTATATTCTTTTTTTTTGTGTCCCACTGACCGCGAATTTTGTACAAGAATCTCTCATAATTCATGCGCACGCGACGCTGCCGGATTCGCTACACTGCTATTAATCGTGTCGTTTCATGATAAATTAACCTGTTTCGTCTGTTGTACTTATGTAGCGGGGATGATAAGCATCTTGGACTCATTTTAACACACACATACAAGCGCGCGCGTATATATATGTATTGTATGTGTGTATATTAAAATAAAACAACAAATAAAGACAATATTAAGATAAGTGTAACATACATAAACACAAACGGCCGAAAATTATTTAGATTTTAGAAAACGTGAAGGTGCAATTGCCGAGAATAAAGGTTTATACGTGAAAAACCACAGAGAAACTTAGAAATCAAAGCAACAGTATGTACACTTGAAACCGATTATCTCAACCTATGGAACGTACTACAATCATTTTGATCTCATTTAAAAAATAATTTAAATCTCTACAACTTTTGTGCGGTATTTTTTGTTTAAAAAACACATACTTTCTTTAATATTTGTAAAAATTTATGAAATAACCATGATTTCAGAGATTTTTGGCGCTAACTTTTTAAGAAAGCATTTTTCGACCCATGTTTATAGGAAACTTTTTGTTCAGAATTAAATTTTCTATAAAATCTCTAAGTCTGGCTGAAACGTTCGAGGCCACCCTGTATATGTAGAGAGAATAAAATATTATATTATTTAATAGAATAAAATGTAAGGTAAATTAAAAATGTACAATGCAATCGTGTCAATTAGAAAATAAAGTAAAAAACAAAGTATTCGGGTGTTCTTTGGGTATATGTATTATACATATATGTGTGTGCATGGTCGCAAATTGTGTGTCAAAGTCGCAATTGCGACACATGAGCGGGCAAACATGTGTGTGTGTGTGTGTGTGTGTGTGTGTCTTGTGTGTGCGCACGCGCGTGGGAGAAAGAGAGAGAGAAATTCACAACACACATGTCTAAAAACGTATTAAAGACGTTTTTAAGAAGTCATAATGTTTTCTGGAAGAGAAAAGTGGAATATAATACATTAAAATATTAACAATAATAAAAGTAAAATGCAGTATATACACTAGTAAAACAAAATGGGGAACACTTTTCATAGTTGTTGCTGTGTGTTCTTTACATAGACACAGAACATAGGGAACATAAACAATTCAAAAAAACCATTAATAGTCCGTTGTGACTTTGATCTTCAAAATGCTATTTTAATTTTTTTACGTACGATCATTTTTCACCGAATATCAACATTATTTCTAAGAAATACGTGTTTAGATTCAAAGTCGTGTAACTCGGTCAAGAAAAATCATAGAACAAATTTCCAAAAGACTTTTTGTTGAAAAAATGTTGTAGTTTATGAGTGATCTTGAAATGAATTTTTCTGGACAAATTTTTTTTATCGAGCTGCAAAGTGTCAAAAGTATGTAATTTTCAGCAACAAAACATTGCCTCCTTCTTTGGAGCACAGAACAAAGAAAATAAAACATTTTAAAAAATTACCGGTAATGCGTTAGAGATGATGATTTCAAGTTTTAAAGTTGCTTTTTTAATTTGGTGCTTTTTTTCTACAATGATTTTTCGCCAAGTCATCAGTGGTTTAAAAATAACACAATTTTTAGGCTATGAAAAGTGTTCCCTATTTTTTTTTAGTAGTATAATTAGTAGTATAATTAGTAGTATTTTTTAGTAGTATAAATTAAGAACTGAAAAAGGATGTTAAAATAATTTTATTCGTTCGGTTATATACACTACCGTCGGAAAGTTTTGCAACACCCTCCAAAAACCAATTTAAGCTCCTATAGCTTCCGCAATAATAAAAGAAATGTAATAAGCTTTTTATGAAAAGTTGTATTTATTTATGTATATACTACTAAAAATGATTAACAAAAAGCTCAAAAAATATTTTTAATTTAAACAGCAGACTCATCAATATGGTCACCTCTCTTCTTGATTACTTCTTCACACAATCGAGGCATCCTTCCACCAACGCGCCTAATTCTCGTTATCAGACAACACTTATGCTTATAGCAATACGAAAACGGCAACTTTTCATGACCCACTTGATTATTTCATTTTATTAAAAATTTTTAAGCCTACTTTTTTGTTTGCTCCTTTTACGAGTACAAATTACATGTCTGGAAAATAATATATCCCTTTGATTAGGTGAAAACTAAGTAATAATTTATAATTACATTTATTTTCCATATTAATTTGACTTAATATACCAAAAATTCGCGGAAAACTCATTTTTGGAGGGTGTTGCAAAACTTTCCGACGGTAGTGTATATATAATTTTGGTGTTATTATTAACATTATAGAATTTAGTTTACGATACTAATTGTAAGTACAGTTTTCGATTCTAAAAAAGAGTTATACAGGATCTTTAACATTTTAAAAAATCTGGAAATGCTAAAATATCTAAAAAAAAAACGATCAACTATAGCGAAAAAAATGTAAGATATAAAGTTGTAGGACTAAATAAAATGTACCTAATGGTAATAAAACTTTAATCTTGGACGGAGTGTGCAAGGTTATATGAAGGTCAAGTTGAATTTTTTAAATAAAAATCAAAATATGAATGTGTTAAAATGTCATGCTGAAAATTTCATCGAGTGTCCCATGGGATGTATTTACGCTGGCGTAATGATTAATAAGCCAATCACAACTTTTAAGTATCAATGTTAAAAATAAACTTTGGAAAAAGCATGGTGATTGCTTATTAATCTTTACACTACGTAAATACGCTCCATGGGACAGCCGATACTTCTGCTGGCGTAACGAAATGGAAAGTTTAAATTCTTTTACACCATTCGCCGATACGTCATACACTGGCTCCATGAGACCTCATCCTGAAGGAGATCATCGATCCTCTCCACACTACCGACGCCGGTTTCAGGCATCACTAGTGGTATGTCCCTTGATTCGTGCAGATGAATTCTTTGATGTTTATCGACAATCGACGAGAAAGATGAGCTGTGCCGATCCTTATTGCGTTGGTCCTTTCACACGATTTGCAGCGCGGTGTGTATAAAGACATCTTCAGGCAGACTTAAACGATGCAGTTCGGTGAATTTGGTCAATAACTTGTTATAACTGTGAGAATGGAATGGTGCGTATACTCGTTACACAGTTCGTACAAAGTTCATCAATTCATGCTATTTCAAGTCCTATTCTCACGGCGCGTGGCTTAGTAGAACACAATGCGGCGCGTAGCTCATATAGGCTCCTAAAGAACCCCGCAGAATCCTTACAAGAAATGGCTTTCGATAAAATTGGTTGAAACTTTGCCATTTTGTACTTCAAGTGATGCTGATCAAAAGTTACCATTGTCACAAGTCAATCCTATGAACCGTTTTTGTTCTAAAAAGGCTCAAAGTTCAATAATAGTACATATAATACTCTTTTCATCTAATCTTTTCATACGATTCATACAGCACAACAAGCGGCACAAGCGTCGTTGAATCACGCGTCGTGAAAACAATCAGGGCATGAAATCGAACGAATTTACGAGCTTTCTCATCGAACCACCTGTCGTGTCAATCCGGTTCAAGATTGATTGGTTTTGCCAAACTGATTGATAAAGTCGATTATATGGAACAGTTTCAGTAACTTGTTGCGCTAATAGTTTATGCAGACGTAACATGGTTTCGAGGGATCGTTTCTTGCGAGAATCCGAGTTGCAAAGCCCTCAGGGGCTATCACTTATCGCTAGGTACTTGTTGCACTTCGCATGTCGTGTCAACGAAACGAATCTTCGTAGACTCCCACAGAACGATCGATAACTCCAAAGCACTCTGGAACTCCCCATAGACATTCATTTGATCGTCTGCGATTTAAAGGTGCGGTTACACGATGAGTGGTTCAATGAGCTTCGCGCAGTTCCTATTCCAAGCGCTGATCATTTTCACGGCGCATGATTATGCTGTGCGAATAGTAAAGATGTCACGAGATAAAAAGAGAAAGCGCTATATGCGACTATGAGCCTTCACGAATTGGAAGGAAAGAGTCTTTAAAGTATTGCACCGTGCTGAAAGCTGTGAACCGTGTGAAAGGATGTATCAGCGCGTACCAGCGCGATAAGGATCAGCGCGACTTTCCTGTCGGTTGTCGGAAATATCAAAGAGTTCGTCAGCACAAATCAAAGGAAACGCGCCATCAGTGATATTTGAAACTGGCTTCGGTAGTATAGAAGAGATGACTCCTGCTTCACTCATCCCCTCCATGCATCATTGGTTCTTTCTACATGCGACAAGCATTTATTTAGGAGTTATGTGAGCTACGCGTCGCACCGAGCCACGCGCTGTGAGAACAGGGTTTGAATTGACGAACCTTGTACGAACTTCGCCATTCCATTCTCGCAGTTCCCAATGCGCCAAGTTACGGATCAAACATTGAATCACACCACACGTAGTTTACCCACACCTTAACTTTTGTAAAATGTATGAAATAAACAAAAAATAGAATATGTTTTTCTCCAATCTGGCAGTATATGGCACGATTTATGATATGATTTATTTATAAACACGAGTTTCAGGTAACAGTTTCACGGTATCTAAAGTATATAATTATAGTTATGGAAGCTTAATATGATTCTTCAATAATGAGCACCTGCGTGAACATGCGAAGTACTGAGCATGTCTCAATTCAGTTGATGGTCGTTTGGTTCAATACATGTTTCCTGTGGTGGAAGATGGTAAACCGTGATGGGAGCATGGCGCACGATACACAGACGAACTCAATATAGGGCTCGTTATATCTGAGAAACGGTGTTCTACCCCATTATCGAAAGCGGAAACTTCTCGGACAAGAGTGTCGGCAAAATCGATGTAATAGTGATTCAATATTATGACACAAGTGGAGACCCATTAGAAAAGAGAAAATAGTCGAAGTTCTGATTTGCTAAATTAGCAGCAAATTGGTTTGTTATTATTACTAAAATAGCATAATTCTTTTTATCATAGTTCTCTTTTCATTGCTCCTTCTTTTTTAGCAATAATACGAACGAAAATAATTTATAGTATTAAAACACTTTCTGATTAATATTCTCCACAATTTATACGTAATGCTGTAATCATTGATAGTTATTACATTAACATTATTACAAGTTGTTTTATTAACATTAAAATGTGTCAATAAACTTGTAATGAAAAAGTTTCAATATATGAATATATATAAAGAAAACTTTGTTTATTTAAACAAAATATTTTTTCGTAAAAATATCACGAATAGCGTGCCCAATGTTATTATTATAGTAATTAATTAATAAAAAGGTATACATCTGACACACACATAAGGAGATGTCACGAAACTGCTAACTCTATTTTCGAATGAGCTAGTGCTTCAAATGGAAGAGGTATAAACCGTGTTAGAGGTTTTGAGTATGGGTATATGTGTATATATGAGTATAGTTTTTGTATATTTTTATGTCTATTATAAAATGTATGTCTTATTATAAAATTCTGATATCGATGTACAATACTGCGAATGATAATCTATAAAAATATTGAACATAAATGATTCGCATGTTATGAAGAATGCTTATTAAGCATATAGAGTTTTCTTAGGAAAGATGTCAACGACTTCGTTATAATGGAGTGTTGAAATCGACTGCTCAGCGACCCACTAAATTAACAATAACTGGAATCCCGAAGCTGACTACTGACCACCATTCCGGGAAGGCGCAGTCAGCTATCCGGAAGTACGGAAGTAAGTTAGTAAAGCAGACACCTACATTCATATATAAACACGCGTCCCGAAAAGGAAGTGCAGTTCAAAAAGTAAAAGCAAGCTCGAATACTGGAGAGAAGTCCGGAGCGTAAAAGCGAGTTCGAATACTCGAGAGTAGTACAGGTCAAAACGCCGAAGAATTAAGTTTTCCTGTAAGGAGAACCAAGACAAATAAAAGACCACAACATCCAAATAAACCACTTATTTTATTTAATCATTCCTGGCACCCCGCGGTAACATTGGTAGATTCTGAAAGAACCTGTCATCCCGTCCCCTCATACGGCGCGACGACAACAACACCATGAACATTTTGTAAATAGAAGCCAAATTCTTGTAAATGACGAAAACAGACCAACATAATTTACAAATAATAAAACTGCCGAAATGTACTCCGATCTGCCAACCTTGCGATGTCTATTTTTACAGACAAGTAGTTATAAAAATTATTAGCAAACGAATTCAAAATTATTCGGATTATGGTTAGCGAAGGAAAGAGAGAATTGAATTTGCAAATTCAATTATTGGCTTATTATTTACCATGTGCTCCAAAATTTAGAAAAATGATCGAATTCGCTTGGTACGTATCAAAGTTAGCAAATGAACGCGACATATTATATAACGTTAATCAGTTATGTTTTTTACGGCAGCATGCAGATAATTTGCCAGATGGGTCGATAAACAATTGAAATTTGTTTATTAATATTCACTGGCGAAGGAGAGTTTGAATTTGTTAAACAAAAAATTGTCACAACATGGTCTCGAACTTGCGTGGATGACAAGAGATCAGGTGCATGTTTTTTACCCAACATGCATAACAATAAATGTATCTGCAACACGCGGCCTCGTCATCCAAAAGTCATCTAAAGAAAAAAAAATTATCACATGCCTCGGTGGTCGAATTGGTATGACGCCGATACAGAATGAGGGAATTCCAGGTTCGAATCCTGGCTGAAATAATATTTTTTGCAATAAATTCTTCATCTATTTAGAGCTAAAAATTAAAATCGATATCGATTTTAAAGTTGGCGATTTTTCAATGTCCGACAAATCTAGTCGGCGACACGCAGATAATTTTCCAGACGGGTCGATAAACAATTGAAATTTGTTTATTAATATTCACTGGCGAAGGAGAGTTTGAATTTGTTAAACAAAAAATTGTCACAACATGGTCTCGAACTTGCGTGGATGGCAAGAGATCAGGTGCATGTTTAATCACTGCGGCTTCATGAATTTTAGCTATCCATTGTACTTTCCTTAGCTGGAAAATGTTTTTAAAACATTTAGAACAATTTTAATACATATTTCTTAGAAACTAAGACCTATACACCCAAAACATCTAACACAGTTTATATCCTCGACTTCCCATTTCGAATGCTCATTATGACTCGAAAGAGTTAGCAGTTCTTCTTGTGAGTGCCAAGGATGACAAAATATGACCACATGCTTTTCTCTTAATTCGCAAGCTCATTACTCTGTGATGATTTCAATAAATCAATCGAGTCCATTTCAAATTTGAAAATAGAAGTGATAACTAGACGTTCGGAAAGAATTTTCTATCTAGAATGCGAAACGTGTGTGAAAATTTTTGGCTTGCAAAACGTGTTCCGTTGCATGAGCAAAATTTTTCAGGAGAATAACATATTAGCCATTTTTTAAACTTTTTTTGCTGTTCATAATGATAATAATAATGATAATGAAAAATTATAGCTTATTGCGTATCACGATTAGATTTCAGTCGAAATTGTTAAAAGAAATGAATTTCGCTAATTATACGAGCGGTATTATCACAAAAACGCATTGCAGAATGATTTTTATCTTAAGCGCAAGACGTGTTAGTTATTTCGAATACATTCAGGAAAAATGGTTACGCAAAATCAAACTGACTTTCACTTTGTATCCCTCTCAAAACCAAACAACTTTTCTTTCAAATATTTTTTTTACAAGGATTTGGATTATGTGTAAAAAGAGAAATATTTCTGTGATATAGTCTATCGATAAAGGCGACCAACAATAAAAGATGACATGAAAGAGAGAAAAGAAATGCAATAACAAAATATACTTCTAACAACAAGTACCGTTCAACATTACGTAATACCATATTTATAAACTTGTTAATAGTGCAACCGTCGAATATCTAATTAATTAAATAAAATATATCTACATATACTTGCATTACTTTTCAAGACTACGTGTATAAAATCTGATCGAACAACCTCCCCGCGCGGTGTACATCGGATAATGCTAATGCCGATTCTCAAACTTTAATGCCTCATATACAGTCAGTTCCACAAGAGCGTACGGTTCTTCATTTCATCAATAGATTTTGAAAAATCTAAATTTTGATTTTTCCGATTCTCTGACCATTTAGCAACAGTGCTTTGAGGTTACATCGGTAGTGTGGCTTATTGTTTGTGTGGCAGAGTGAAATGAAGACAATGAGTACTGTGTACGCTTGGCTGAAAATCTCGTCGACAGCATGCCTTGATGCTGCCAGGCTATAATCGATAACAATGGAGATTGGACAACATATTAAGTAAACACATTGTAGTTTATTGAATGTACTAGGTCAAAGTTTTAACAATTTTCTTTTTCTTTTCTTTTTTAGAAAAAACAACCCGTACGCTCTTGGAACTGACTGGAACGGCTAACATACATAGCATTCATTGTCTTTATTTTACTCTGCAACAACAAGCCACACCGATATGACCTCAGAGCATTGTTGCTAAATGTTCAGAGAATCGGAAAAACTGAAATTTAAATCTATTGCTATCTGTACTATTTATTGATGAAATGAGAAACCATACGATCTTGTGGAACTGACTGTAACTCAAAAAATTCTGAACGAAATTCAAATATAAATATAGTATTTTAAAAAGGTCTTGGTCAGTTGTAAAAATCTAATAAAAAATTATGATTCCTATCAATATGACCTCTTAGAATTGTCACGCAAGATCAAATTGACTTTGTCACTTTGTGTCTCCATCAAAACCAAACAACTTTAATTCAAAACATTTTTTTCTAAAACGCAATGTTTTTGATATTTGAGCCTATTTTTTAAAATGGGACACTCTATGTATAAATTTTAGTAGATTTCTAGATTTTTAATTTTAATAGATAGTTTAGATAGTCTAGATTTCTAATTTAATTCAAAATTAATTTTTACTTGTTTATTTGTACGATACAGCTACACATATGATATCTTTTCATATTAAGATCTACGTATCTAGCAACTGTTGTTTTAAATTTAATTTTGACCAGAGTGGTCGTATCTTTCTGTGTTTGCCGGTGATAGCTGTTCGCGAGAGCGAAGGGTAGCAATTTACTCCACGCTATACTGGTATGACTTGAAAAGATCCCCCTTTACTCGTATACATATATGTATATATGTATATACATATATATATATGTATATATATAAGCAACTTTTTTATTATGCGGCTAAGGTCACAGAACTATTCTCCTTTTGTGATACACGTGATTCACGATTCTACGTCATACCTAATAATTGTTCCTAACAAATATTTGAAGACGTCCTCTATACGTATCATACGACATGGAAATCTCTTAAAATATGGAAGCAAAAATAAGTCCCGATAATAGTCACAGATTACAAAATACGAGCGCGGAGGAAATATAAATAAAGGATGATATATATCCCTTCGTGACTAGTAGTATTATCCTACTGTAAATAGGCGTACACTGTTTGTCAATCGATCTTCTACATATGTACCCATCTTCTATATATATATCCTTCTTGTGTTCCTTTTTTCTTCTAGAAGTGCTCTTCCTTCCGATCTTTGTGACAAACTATTACTTCATTGACGTAGAGTAGCACTTTGTGACACAGTTGTGTGTTTTCTTCATTTTACTCTATTTTGTATCCGTGAGAAGCGTGGCAGTAAAAATATGGAGTTTAAGAAGTACCTACATTCTATAAAAATTGTTCAGTAATGTTATTTCTCTATAAGCTATGTAGAGCAAGAGAAAAAGAATGAAAACAAAAAGAAAAAAGAATTAAAGAGTTAAAGAGTTAAAGAGTTACATCTTATAGAGCGAAAATTTTACAGAATACAGAGTTAAGATATTGAAGGGCGCGCAAGTAACCAATAAAACCACAGTAGACAGACATGTATAATTTATCGTAAACGTTATACATTATTTTGACTTGATAAAATACACACACACACACACACACACATACAGGGTGTTCCAGATCAACCGGAGGTCCTTGAAGGAGTGGATAGATCTCGATAATGTGAGTAAAAAATGTCCTTACAAGAAAGTTGTGAGATCAATAGTTTTTGAATAAAACGCATTAGAAGTTAACCAACCACGGGGCCCGCATTTCAGGAGCGGCATGAACCATTCTCGTTCGAAATACATTCTGCCACATCAATTACTCGTAATTGTTTTCATTTGTTTTCTATCGTTTTTGCTACTGATGTTGCTACTGATTTTTGGAAATATCCGAAGCGGCATCAACGAAGAATCTTAACTCGAAGAGTTTTAAATTGTCAAAGTATGTATGCATTGATCCCCAATTTTAAAGAATCTTCTATGGAAATATTTCTGTTTACAGAAATATTACAGTCATAAAAGTATAATTCGAATTGTAATATTAATAATTATTTATAGCATTTATTTTTTTTATCGATATGATTACGATATGAAAAAATAGCTTCTACAAAACTTAATTTTATAATTACTGAACGACAAGTAATTATTAACTTTATTGTTAATTGTACATTTTATTAACAAATGCTACGAGTAATTGATGTGGCAGAATGTATTTCGAACGAGAATGGTTCATGCCGCGCCGCTCCTGACGGCGCGAAATGCGGGCCCCGTGGTTGGTTAACTTCTAATGCGTTTTATTCAAAAACTATTGATCTCACAACTTTCTTGTAAGGACATTTTTTACTCACATTATCGAGATCTATCCACTCCTTCAAGGACCTCCGGTTGATCTGGAACACCCTGTATATATATATATATATATATATATATATATATATATATATATAAATTGATACTGTAAATGAAATTAACATCTGATACGGTTTAACATTTTATTTCCTTTACAACACGGAAACGCCGTAAAATACTTATCCGTATTTAGAGATCCGGGTATAAATCTGTATTATTATTTTACTCGAATACACGGAAATAATCCCAAGAGAATTTATTCGAAGCAGATGCCTTCGTTTGATCTATGTGATGATTATTTTAGCGAAGTGGACTCTTCATTTCTTTATCGTTCTCGAGATAGCAAATCAGGACGAACCAAGAACAATAATGGGAGCACGTGAAATCCTAGGTAATATCTCGTGGGCACAGTACCCCTTTTACAGAACCGCTACGGTACGGTCTCACATACTACGCCTTCGCCAATTAGAGTTTATCATGCAAGAAGCGTGAGCTAAAAGAGAGAGCGAACGATAAGCTGCCACTCGAAACTCTCTCTCTCTCTCGTCCTTTTTATGTTCTATGGGATAAATTAGAGGATGAGAGCGTTATCTTCTCCAGTTTCAGCATGTATCTCAGCCGAAAATGACATTATAATATATCGCACGTCAGTCAGCGTCAGTCGACTTCGTTAATGGATTTTAATTAATATCGTTTGCTGAACACGGCTACGCGGACGACCCTCTTGTCTATGCCTAATTACAAAAGGCTCCACTAGTTCTGCTGGCCCCACGGGTATTCCGTAAATAATTAAACATGTCCTTGGACGCGAAAACGCTCGATCGACGGCTGACCTTCAAGAACGCATGAAATTATTCAGGAAGCACGATACAAATAAATCTCTATAAGCATGGCCGTCCGATCGTTTTGGCCGCTTATTATCTTTTATATAAGGGCAGCATGTCGGGATCGGTAAAAAGAGAATGACAGGAAGAAAAATCGATGGGAAAAAAGAAATCATTTAAGAAGCATTAAAGTGATCGAAACTTCGGAAATGATTGATGATGACGATTTCCTTTCCGGGAGAATAGAATTTTTCTGTTCCTTTCTTTTCTGTCTTTCTTTTCGTTTCGTGTTTTTCAAAGGATCATGATTTCAACTTTAAAATTAGTGAAGATTGGGATTGCGGTTGACATTCACAATAACTCCATAGAAGTTTTGTATGCACAAAACACGACCAAAACGGGGACTTGAAAGAAGAAGTTACGCACTTCACGTGATATTGAAAAAGAGAATGTGCACGTGCGCGCGCGTGCATGTGTGCGCGCGTGTGCGCGTGCGCGCGCGCGTGTGTGTGTAAGATTTATATTATACATATATTTTCTTTTTATATAATATTTACTTTGGCTTTATCTCTCTCGTCTTCTCAGTCGAAGACTTTAAGTGTTGCAATCGATTGACTTTTTGGGATAACTTGATAAACGATATCGCAAAAAATGAAAATAATATTGCGAGAAATTCGTATCGGACGATCAATCGACACAAAGAGTATCAGATTTGTATGGAAAAATCAATTAATTATAAAAATCGACTGCGTGTTTTTGCAGGAGCAATTGTCAGAGCAATTCAAAAGATCGTAGAGATTTGAATTCAAAATAGAAATCTTCGGAATCACTTATCGGAAATGGTGACGGGAAATCGCTTCTGCTTACCTTCACAGAGTAAGTAGTTTCTGAAATTACCTTAAGCGGCTTCTAGACGATCAATATTATTGTGCAATATTTTGGTTTGTTCAATATAATTGATCGTATGTGGGCAATATTGAAAGGTTGTGCAATATATTGTGTGATTTTCAAAATCTTGAAAATATATTGTGCAAACGGGATAATATTGTGCCGTCTGTTGGCAATATTGCGCAATACCGTCTCCATACGGTACAATCTTTTGCACAAACTAAAATATTGTACAATAATATTGACCGTCTAGGGGCCTCCGTCAAAATATTGTGCAACCCACATTGCACAATAATATTGATCGTCTAGAAGCCGCTTTAGAACCTGATTGAATAAGAGATCCTACGATAGATCCTCGTAAAAATAAGAAGGATATAAAGAGGGGTCCTCGAGTCGGATGTAGGACCATTATACTCTCGTTCTCTTTGCCATATCAAGGGATTATTTCAAAATTATGAAGATCTTTTTACCTGCATTATGCGTGTTTTATCAACACATTTATCGGTTTCGAATACACACACATTTGCAAGCGTATCCAGATAACGCTGACAATACAAACGAATATAGGGAAGAGTGGGGAAACAAACACTTAAGGAAAAAGTTAAATAAAACAAAGAAGAAAGCAATGAAAATTTTATTTATATTTATTAGAGCTTAACATTAGAACCTACTTATTGTAATAATTAGTTTTAATTCTTATAATTATTAGATTAATTAACTTTGATAAATTTGAAAATAAATAAATTAAAATCAAATTTTAATTAAATAATATAATCCTCAGTGTGTTCATTTCCCAATTGACATCGGGGTAATCACGAATAAAAACTTATATAGCAAAAATCACATAATTTTAATAGTACTCTCGCCTCTCTTCTTTTTATGTGTTCATAAGCGACAATCTTGAGATATGAGTCGTCAACGTGACAAACAAACAATGATATTCTTCTTCCACAAAATTCTTGAGATTTCTCACACCATTAATCTTCACGAATTTTTTGATTTCTGTTTTTTTTTAAATATCTTTTACGTTCGTGTGCGTGCATGTGTGTGTGGTAGGTTGTGAGTAGCACCTAAAATAATAAATTTAAAAGATATATTAAATAAAACCTACAAAATCTTCTTTTGCTAGAATAATAAATAAACAGGTATGATAAGTTAATCGATTCAACTGGCTATAACCGATTTATTTTGAAATAACAACGTTTCAACTATTGATTTTGGTCCTTTTCAAGTTTATACAAATTTTCATTACAACCACATAATGTATCTAAATATAATCAGTTATGTAACTCGCAAATTAACACAAAAAATAACATGAAAATATGTAATAAGTTAAAAGACTTACGAAGAAAGAGCGTCAGGTATCACGCAGTAGAAAATCTTCAAAGTACATTAAATTAAACTCTGCTGTACTGAGAAGCACGTCAAGAACAAAGGAAAAAGAGCATTGGACTAAATGAAATTACGAGTATATAAAGGTCGAATTAAAAGTTATGAGACACGTGCAAAAATAGATGTAAGCACAAAACATAAATATAAGCTGTTAACAAGTCAATAATCAAGTCATATAAAACAGTCAAACTCTCTGTGTCATTTTGATTGATCGCAGATTAATTTTTCTTAATAAAAAACATTTCTGCGGTTTTTCTCTTTTTAATATATCTTTATTTGTGTAAAATTTTCGGTTCTGATCAATTAAAATTATATCCCAGCAACAATCGATGTCTGCTAACTACAAAATGGTTGCTGTTGTGTTGTCTTATATTATTTAAATGTTCTTTTATTTGTGATTTCTAGGTGTCGTTTCGTTTGTCCAATATAACATGCATTACAGTCTGAAATTTAATTTTATAGACTACTTCTGTTTGTTGCTGTACTTTGAGTTCGTCTTTCCCTTTCTTAATTAAACAATCTAGTTTTTTAGGAACAGTAAAAGTATGTTTAAGTTAGTTTTTCTTAAAAACCAATGTTATCGCTCACGTCTTTAATATATGGGATCGCTATACATTTCCTTGGATTAATTTTGTTCAGTCTATTGTTGTTATGTCTAGTGTAATTTAATTCCTTAATTTTTTTAAATGTGTTTATTGATGATATTTGTTGGAAAACCATTATTCGTAAAAATATTTTTAATTAATTCTATGTTTTTATTGTAAAATCTTTTGTCTGAGAGTAAAATTGCTCTCCAAGTTTTTACCAAGTTTTTAATTACATTTATTTTGTGTATTTTAGTGGTTCGAGAGAAAAATAATTTATATCCTGAAAATCTGGGTAGTATCAAAATATGCAGGACAAACAAAACGACATCTAGAAACATGAATAAAAGAACATTTAAATGATATATAAGAATATAAGACAACACAACAGCAATCATTCTGTAGTAGCAGACATCGATTGTTGTTGGGATGTGATTTCAATTAATCAGAACCGAAAATTTTACACAAAGAAAACATATTAAAAAGAAAAGAACTGCAGAAATGTTTTTTATTAAGAAAAATAAGTTTGCAATCAATCATCAAAATGATACAGAGTTTGACCGTTTTATATGACTTGATTATTGACACTTGTTAACTTAATTTGCTTATATGTATGTTTCGTGCTTACATCTATTTTGCACGTATCTCATAACTTTTAGTTCGACCTTTATATAATTTTATTTAGTCCAACGCTCTTTTTCTTCTATTCTTGACGTGCTTCTCAGTACAGCAGAGTTTAATTTAATGTACTTTGAAGATTTTCTACTGCGTGATACCTGACGCTCTTTCTCCGTAAGTCTTTTAACTTATATTTTCATGTTAGGTACTTTTTAGCCGTTTTATATGACTTGATTATTGACACTTGTTAACTTAATTTTGCTTATAATTTTGCGTTAATTTGTGAGTTACATATCCGATCATATTTATAGATACATTATGTGGTTGTGAAAAAAATTTGTGTAAATTTAAAAAAGACTAAAATCAATGGTCGAAACGTCATTCGTTTCAAAATAAATCGGTTATAGCCAGTTGAGTTGATTAAATTATTATATCTGTTATATATTAAATAATTTTAGAATAATTGTGAATGTTCTCGGAATTACTCCTTCAAAATTGTTTGCCATTGCTCCACTAAAAAAGAAGTAAGCTATTCTTTTTTAGATTATATAAATATGATGCTCAGTTAACTTTAATTTTTTCCTAGATATATACTTAACTATTTATATCACTTATATGTCTATTATTTATACAGAAACTATACACATAAAGTTATACTAAAATTATATCAATTTACTCTATCAATTTATTATGATCGGAAAAATTTATTGATTTTTATTTTACATGGTATACGTTTTCTACTTTCTCAACTAATTGTGACACTGCGGAAAGATACACTTTTTTTAAATGCAAAGAGGCAGATGCTTTGTTTTAAAATGTCAAAAAAAACTCAGTTCGGAATTTCCTCACGTTCTTGTTTACTCTATTCTCCTACTGATTTGCTTGGATGATTGATGAAGATCTCGATTTAATGTGGGATTATACTCTCGGAGCAGTTTACTTCTCCATGTCGAGGGATTATTTCAAAATTATACAAATTCCGTCCGGAGTTTGACAAGAGATAAAGAGATTAAAACTTGGAAGAGGTGAAATCTCCAGTCAAAACCACTATTTGAGGTTAATATTATCACGTATTATAAGGTCTTACACATCAAATTTTGTGCACAATGCCTCATTAAACTTGAGCTTAAGTCAAATTAAAATTTTAAAGAGTATTAAAATTTTACAGTCTGTTTAAGCTTATGCTACATTGAGGGTTTTAAAAATTAAAGCTACAGAGGCTGTTATCATGATCATCTCTTTATCACTTCCTCGGTATAATGGATGATCGCAAAGAATTACACAAACCTACAAGTTATAAAAACCAGTGTAAGTGAATCATAGATTTTTTATGCTGAATATGAATTCACCGCCTAAATTATTTTTTTAATAGGGTTTTTTAAATAAGGAACGACTAAAGTAAAAGCAACAATTTTGATTATTTTTGACGATCTGTAAATTGTTAAATTTATGTGATACTGAAATCAGTGTAGGTGATTGTTATAGATTTTTGGATGCTGAAAACAAATCCTCTAAATTAATTTATCATGTCAAGTTCTTAGTACCCATTAGCTAAAATTTTAAAAAATCGTTATTTTGATCGGTTACGTAATTTGAACTGCAGATTCGTATTCAGTATTAAAAAAATATTTATAAGAATTCAGTATTAAAGAAATATCTATATTGGTTTATTTATTCTTGTAATTTTCAGAAAAAAAATTTTGTAGGTTTGTGTTTTATGAATGATAAAACTTATTTGAAATTTCCGAAAGATCCGTTCTCATTTCGTTGTACTTTTAGCAATGAGAGATCTAAATGTTAAATCGAACGAATCGTAAAAGCCAGAAAGTTTGGAAATGTGATTGCCCTGTGATTATTTCTAATTATTTTGTATAAACAATGCTTACTTTGAATTTTTGACACTCTTCCAGCATGGATATCCTCCGATTCGTTATAAAAATTTGAATTAACATATTGTTTTTTTCGCACTCGACGCTTGTAAAGTCTTCTTTAGTTTCAGTAATGAATCGAAGATATTGGTGTAACGTGTTATAAATTTAAAGGTTGCAAATAAAAGTATCACATGGATACTCAAACAACTTTCGTCATGATAAAAATGATCATTACGACTCATTGTCAGAAAAAATTATTATTACCCTATGTAATATATATTACCCTGATCCTAGTTCATAAAGCGTGGCGAAAATAATAATCTCCTAGTCTGATGATTTCTTCAGTTTTTTTTTACTCTTTTTTTGTGTTATTCGCGAATTTCCTATGTTTATTCGCTCATAAAAATTAATGTTACTTTTAAAAGGATGCTGAAGTAATGACTAAACTCCGACGGGAAAATGCCTTCATCTAAACGGAATTAAAAATGTCAATAATTATTGAGATTGGTAATTATAACTATTTTTAATTCTGTTTCCTACATTATCAGTTAGTTCTAGGCACTCACATAAAATATTTATTCTTCCAAATCTTTTATATCAAACGTTTAGATTAGATTTTAAAAATTCACCTATATTCTATTGTGCCTTTATCTATAGCCTGATGTGCGCAGCATTGTTTTGTACCTACTTTATATGCCAACCTTTTATATATCCCAAATATTGTCACAAGTTGACAGTTATAGTATGTCAGTAGTTAGAAAGATTATGAGTTTATAATTTTTTTCTTTCTCAGCAAAATCTACTTCTGCACAAGCATTTTCACGTAGACTTTAATCCTAGAAAAAAATTTATATTTCTGTGCAATTAATAAAAAGATTTCGTAAAATTAAATCAAATTAAATAAACATTAAGTCGGTCTGGCTTCTCTTTAAGGGGACATTCTACTTTCTCATCGTAAAATTTTATTAATTTTGAAGAATTGTTTTTTAATGGAAAAATCATAACCCAGCAACTTGAAACTTTGATAGTTTATTAATCTTATCTTAAAATGTACACAAAAAATTTTTTGTTATTGTTTTTTTAAATGTTTTCCATTTATGTTTTTGCTGACTGCAAAAGCGCCTCCAAAAATGACGAGCTTGCTGGCGGACATGACTGCGGTCGCTAGGATAATCTGAAAGCAAAAATCGAAAAGGTTTCTTAATTCGTGTATCAACCGCTATCGCATGAACCACGAACGAAGAATTTCTGTGAAAATTTTCAAAATGGCGGACTTTCAAATATTAGTGTTACAAAAATTGGTTTTTTTAAATTTATTTTATGATAAAAAAATAAAAAAATATTATAATGATTAATCAACACACCCGTGATTCATAGCCACAGGCATATAAAATAACATATTAAAATTTCAGACCGATTGGTTAAATGGTTTTTTTGCAATCATGTCCGCCACATGAAAAAAAGTCGTTTTGAGAAAAACGCATTTAAAGTTTTCCGTATGGATTTTTTGTATATAAAAGCTACTTACGCTTAATCAGTTATGCCTGCTGCATATAATCTGCCTTCACATTCTTCGTAAGACTTCTTCTTCAAGGGCTCCCTGCGAACTGCTTATTCTGCTCTCCTTAAAGGTGTCAGTGCTGCGGCAGTTGGCTTGTGCCATGCGGTGGGCATTCTGCTTTTGCGCAATTTACATCGCTGCGGGTCTAATGATAACCCCAATGATAACCTCCATTATTTTTAAAAGAGTGTTGAAACCTTTGTTATAAACACATGCAGCAGTGTATGTAGCAATTTCTAAAATTTTTCGCCCAATAAAAATGTGTTTAGGAGCTAAATGCTACACGCACGCGGTATAACTTATTATTTTGCATGTTATTTCCAAAATACCGTTTTAAAAGTTTATCTGCAGTCAGTTCCTCGTAAATTGGGTTTAGTATTTCTTGAACATTGTCGTCTAACGGAGGCGGATGTTTAAAATTATGTAAGGTACGCATAGCATAGCCTCGTGTTGTCGCCACTTACACCACGAGTTTACGCCGGCAGGACAGTACGAATGCTACGGCTCTTCGTCTGTTGAAATTTTATGAAAAAACGTCATCCAAATTTTTTCATATTTTTAACAAAATCCGTGTGTCGACGAATTGCTAATCCGTAGTATAAGGATAAATCTTGCATCACAAAAATTTATTAGTTAATTGCAGCTTTTTGGGCTCAGATTTCCTTTTCAAGTTGTCTTTGTACTTGTCGGTGTATCCTTTTGTTTTTGCTTTCTTTGTTACGTTAATAATTTCTTAGCTTCTTTCGCTCTTCTATACATTTTTTTTTAAACATGCAAAATACTTTCTTTTTTTATAACAAATTCTTCTCCGTAAGACTGCTTATCTAATAAATTTTTGAAGGTTTTCGTGTCACCATCTCCGATGTAATAGCGATATCTCGCATCGTGCAATTCTTCTGAACGTTGAAACATTTCAATCACTCCGTCTACCTCCATTTTGCCTGCACTTCCCTATGACTTCGCCATACAATCTTTTTCGTGTTCCTCATAAAATACTGCATATTCGATCGAGTTTGTGTTACCTTTTCACATAACACAGGCATGACAGAAGCTTGATTTTACAATTACATCTAGAATTTTATTGCTGTACTTTCCGATGAGAGAAACAATACCCAAAAGAAAAATAAGCCCACGCTCGACCAAGATCCGTCTCTTGATACAAATAATTCATTTTCAATATTCCCTGCGACTTTATTTTTATCTTTTTCTTCACCTGCAGCTTTATTTATCACGATTCGGAAAACTGTATCAACTTTTATGTTATCTTATCTTATCTTATGTTATGTTATACATACTTGTAGTAGATGCTGATATTGAAGCCTGTTCCGAGATCCATAAGCCCGCAAAAATTATTTATTCCTTGCAATCCAATACCGATTAGTCTTATTGCAAAAATAAAACATCTATTAATCTCGTAGGCTTTAGAAATCTTTGGGCAGGAGTCAATTAAAGTTCCATTTTTACACGAACACACTACACATATTTTACTATAAAACCTAATCCTCGCTCGTAACGTTTGTAAAACTTCATATTAGTATTGCAATTTTTGCATTTTAGTATCTGTTGTAATGCAATAAAAACGAGAGTGAATTATAGTATACAATAGTTCATGTTTGGATCAGTGTTCATGCACAAATCTTTGCTTTCTTTTAACTTCTCCGTTGATGTACTCGTATACTCCGAAACGAGTTCGCTTGTATGCTGATTTCTGCCAAATTTTCTTTTTCGACTACGACTGGGTTTCGCGGTACCATATTTACTGCCTTTACGATCCATTTTTGTACGAAGTTTCTGTTTCAAAGTCTGTTTGAATACTGATTACACTATAGCGAAACAAACTTTTCGAACCTATACAGAGGATGAATGCAGGTAAGAAACGGCTTCCAACGCTATATTCTATTGTATATGTACTTCTTGTAAATATAATACAAGCAAGCAGCTGGATCCATGTACAATAGAAGTGCGTCGAAAGAGGGGAGTGGCTAGAATGGCCCGAGCGGTCGAGCAGCGCGCTTCTACCGGCGGGAAGCACGTTGACTCTCAGGCCTATAACTTCGGAGAAATATTAAGAATTTCTTACTAAAAATTTAAGGGGATATTCTCCAACATACTTTTGATTAAGATTAAAAAAATCGATTTTTTGAACCCGAGTAAGTAGAATGTCCTCTTAAGAGCGGTTGTACAGCAAACAATACAAAACAACTCGACTCTTTATTGTCTTTGTACACGCTTATTGACTCGCTGTTTTCGCTGTGTTCTACTTCTCGTCTTGCCAATAGCTCAAATTTTTCAAAAGCAATCTTCATGCCTTCGACTTTGTAGCATAAATTGACTCTTGCAAGATTGTTAAGACTACGTTTGGTCGTTAGAATGAGGCCCAATTGAGCGAAAGATTTAGTTTCGCTCGATGGCTGCAGATGTCGGGGGCTCTGCTCGTGAAAGCTCTACCGCACGGACTAAGAAATAGAGGGACCGAGTCTAAAGTCCTAGTTTAGGCGAGAGGGGATGGTAACTCAAGCATGCGGGGGGGACTGCTTTCCGCCATTGATGTAGCGATTCTCACACAGAGATCCTGTGTCTGTGACATGGTTACACTCGTGTAGTGGTGCCACGAGACATAACGAGTGACAAGCGTAAAGAGGTTAGGCGGTGATTTTATGTTTTATTATTGTTGTTATTGTTGTTATTGTTGTTATTGTTGTTTATTGTTGAAAAGAGAAATTATTTTACATCTAACAAGAGAATAAAATATATTAATTAGTTCCAATTCTTATTTTTTAATTCACGCATTAATTTATTCTATTCTTTTTATTTTTAAAATAAATAATTCCAATTTCTTATTTATAATATTTAATAATTATTCCTATTTCTATTTTGTTTATTGTGCGCAGGATCTGACTTTCATTTCTCACACGTACGCAAATAGTGAGTTCTATGTGTGGTGATTACTAAACGAATATGGCGGCCCCCCCCCGCCGCAAACGTGCCTCACCGGTACAGCTTGTGCTCCGTCCCTCTATTCCTTAGTCCGTGCTCTACCGTTATTCTTCTTATGTATATGAAGCAGTGTTGCCAGACGGGTCACTTTTTGGCGCATGCGCAATGGCTACAACCGTTAATCCAGCGGTGTACGCAGTGGCTACATGTGGGCGCGAAATACTGGGTTTTGGCGGGATGAAGGCGGTTAACTATTAAGGTAAGTGATTAGTTGTATGTTATTAAATTATTATTAATACTTAGAATTAGTCTTAATAATAATTAGTATGTGATAGAATATTATTTCTGTTGTCTTATTTTCTAAATTTTATTGTATATATTATATTTTGTTTTATTTTTTTTTATATTACTTTCATATATTTCAAAATGAGTTCAAAAGGAGCGATTAAAAAAGTAAGACAATTTAATTATTTATGGCTAAAAGATAATAATTTTAGATTAAAGGATGGTTGGCTCCTTATCCTACAGAGAATAAAGCAGTTTGTCTTTTGTGCGATTTTATACATCCATTAGATGTATAAAAAAAATAAAACATAAAATATAATATATACAATAAAATTTAGAAAATAAGACAACAGAAATAATATTCTATCACATACTAATTATTATTAAGACTAATTCTAAGTATTAATAATAATTTAATAACATACTTACAACTAATCATTTACCTTAATAGTTAACCGCCTTCATCCCACCAAAACTTAATATTTCGCCACATGTAACTACTGCGTACACCGCTAGATTAACGGCTGTAGCCATTGCGCATGCGCCAAAAAGCGACCTGTCTAGCAACACTGATATGAAGGTGTTAAATTCCTTTATAAAAAGCACACGTATGTGTAAATGTACACGATATTCTTCAAATAAACAGGTCATCTCCGACAAAGGAAAGAGACAACACGAGTAATTTATTCTTTTTTGTATCACACGCGTTAAATTGGTCCTTCGAGCTTTCCGGATCCGGAATACACGACACAATAGTTTCTAATGATACACACATTGTTACTAATTCAAGAACGATCTAGTACATTTGCTAGTGGGCCTGCTCGAAACATGACATGCCAATCTGAGCATGACACAAAGCAAATCGTGAAGTAATAAAGGCGTGATATTCGCATAGTGCACGTCATAACGAGGAGCTCTGTAACGGATGAGGATTACGAACTGATCAATCGATAGCTTGAGCGAACAAGCGACTTCGGTAAGTCTCCAATTTTGCTCATTTCTTTACCTAGTTTTACATCATCTCTCTATTACTCTGCATTTTATCGACACTTGTCAACGATGAGTTGCGAAGACAGATTAAAGAAATTAAAGATACACCAAATAAAGGCGCAGTGTACAAGGGCCCTTAACACGATTACATCGGATGTCGCTCATGACATGCCACTAGTGCAATTGTTAGAACGTAAAGCAAAGGTCGAGGAGACGTGGGCGCAATTTGATAAGGTGCAGTCTGACGACCAAACCACACTGCTTGCACTTACCGATTTGAATCAAATTTAGAATGTAGTTAGATTATAACTAGAATATTTCCTGGTAAAACCGTTTTGATGCATAGGCCTTGGTTATCCCTAGGCAAAATCTTAAAGTTGCACCGTTAATAGTGCTTTAATAACGACAAAATTTTCTAGATACGTTACTGTACATTTTATTTTGACGCAAACATATTTATTTATAATTTTAACATTAATCTAGTGAAAGAAACACAAATAATAATTTTTTTTAATTTATTTTAATTTTTAATTTTGTTATTCTTTTTTTAAAACAAAGTTTTATTCATTAAACACAAATAATAATCTTTTTATTAAACAAAATTTTATTTTACTAACACAAAATAAGAAATTTTTTATTCAACAAAATTCTTGCAAGTAGCAAAATAAAATGTCTCCTCATAAAAATAATGTTTGAAACAACTAATTCTTTTGTACGGCACGACCAAATCGCTTCGGAAAGAAGACAATGCTCTGCGTTTAGTAGGAAAGGAATCGTGTACTATGAGCTGCTGAAACCGGGCGAAACTGTCAATGGGCATCGCTACCGACAACAACTGATCAATTTGAACCATGCATTGCTCGAAAAACGGTCAGAATGGGACACGAGACAGGAACGAATGATATTGCAGCACGACAACGCTCCGTGCCATCGCACTTCCATTGTCCAGGACACCATCAAAACGCTGAAATGGGATCTGCTACCGCATCCGCCGTATTCGCCAGACCTGACCCCTCCCGATTATCACTTGTTCCGGTTGATGGCGCATGGCTTTGGCTGGGCACACTTGGCCAATTTCAAAGAAGTGCAAAATTGGTTGGATGAATGGTTTTGGTCCAAAGACGCGTCGTTTTATCGTCGCGGTATTCATGTATTACCAGAGAGATGTGTAGCAAAATTGTGTAGCTAGCGAGGAACGATACTTTGAGTAAACTATTTTTTGTATTTTTCTTGAAATTTTCCATTTTTCATTGATCAAAAAAACTCAGAAACTTAGTTGCGCACCTAGTAACAACGCAACTTTAAGATTTTGCTTAGGAATAACTAAGCATTAAAACTGCTTTACCAGGAATCATATATATCTAGTTATAATCTAATTATATTCCAAATTTGGTTCAAATCGGTAAACGCAAGCAGTGTGTGGTTTGGTCGTGAAATCGAATCCTTGCAAGAGTCAACAGAATTATTTGAAACGCATACATTCGAGAGAACAGAATATGAGGAAGTATATTATGACATTATTGCTAGATTTCAAGATTCCATCATGGGGCTCGCAACACAATTAGCATCCAAGATGGCGTAGCGGGTCCCATGACTATCGATCAAAATCAAACATATGCTAAAAATCTACGCTCCTTAGTAGCCGAATAGAGGGTGTTCCAAACCCATGGAGTGACGCAAGACGGGTCGGGGAGCGGGGGGGTTTTGCGGGGGGAATGCCGTAAGAGATGGGCGAGGGGGGAGAGACGGAAGGCGAGGGCCCCTCAGCGTCCCCCTGTTTAGGCGTGGTGGGGGGGATGCCATGGGTTTTAAATCTCCACATGGGGTGGGGAGAGCAATGAGTTTGAATCCTCACATGGGGTGGGAAGAGCAATGGGTTTGAATCCTCACATGGGGTGGGGATTAAAACCCATGGCATCCTCCCACCACACCTAAACAGGGGGACGTTGAGGGGCCCTCGCCTGCCGTCTCTCCCCCCTCGCCCATCTCTTACGGCATTCTCCCCGCAAAACCTCTCCCGCTCCCCGACTCGACTCGCGGCACTCCATGGGTTTGGAACACCCTCTATTCGACTACTCTCCTTAACATCGATTTACCATCCTTCTTTAGTTTATGAGGAATGGTATTTGTTCCATGATATGTTTTAGTCGTTTATTTATCGCGACGTTTTGATCACAGAAATTCAAAAATTTCACTTTTTAAAATCATCTCTCAAGAGAGAGGCTGCGAAGGTAATCCAATCACTTGAAATATCGTCAGAAAACTACAACACGGCTTGGTAAGTAAATGCTAAAATGGCGATATGATAATAAGCGTTTCATTATACAAAGGCACATTAAAGCCTTGTTTGAATTACAGCTTATTTCTAAAGAAAGTCACATCTGCGACATCTGGTCAACGCAGTTTTAAAACACATGAGAGCATTAAAGGCTATTAGTTGATCGACAGATTCATGGGATATCTTATCATACACTTGATAACTAACAAATTAGATCATATCACAAACAAGGAATGAGAAAATAGTATCACAGAAGCGGACATTCATACTGTACAACGTCTAATGGATTTTTCGAAACACGAATGTTACATGCTTGAGACGATTGCTAGAAGAGTTCAGCCTTCGTCACAGTCGCAAACTAAAGGCAATCGGGCAAAGATTTCATCACATGTCAGCTCCAAGTCGACATCATGTCAAAAATGTAAAAGAGATCATCAGATCTATTCATGCAAACAGTTTTTGAAGCTGTCTCCCGAAAAACGCCTGAAATTTGTTAAGGAAAACAAATTATGTTGGAATTGCAGGAAGATTTCACAGCCAAAACGTGTAAGTCAAATAATTGCAAAACGTGTGGCAAACGGCACAATACGCTGTTACATACGTCTAAAAACAATCGGAAAGCAAGACTTCGGTTCCAGCATCTACGGGATCTCCGGCGGATACATCCAGATTAAATGTTGCACATGCGTCAATGTTAAGGGCAGAATCGTAAGTTCTTTTATCGACAGTTGTGGTGAACATTCATGATTATCAGGGAAAGAAGCAAACATGCCATATGCTGTTGGATTCTGGATTCCAGTCGAATTTTATTACAAAAGATTTAGTACAGCGTTTGGGTCTCACTCCGAAGGCAGCCGACATTTTTATCGTCAAAATTAATCACACGTGTAGCAAAGTTCAAGAAATGATCCAAGTTCAAATAAGCTCGAGATACTACGCATACAGGATAATCATTAATTGTTTAGTTTTAAAACAGATTACAGAGAATTTACCCAGCATATCAATGGATAAAAATAGTCTCAAGATTCTGCGTAATTTGCCTTTGACCGATCTGAAATTCTATCGATTTACCAATATAGACGTATTGTTAGGTGAAGATGTTTTCGAACATTCTTTGTATTGGGCAGATCAAGGAGTGTTAGAGCATCTTTTACTTATAAAAACATTATTTAGGTGGATAATAGGCGGCAAATATCCGAATAAAACTGTACAGCAAAGTGCGAGACAATGAAATTTTTCAATGAATCATGTCAATTTAGAGCAAGCCATTGAGAAATTTTAGCAAGCGGAACAAATTCTGGTTAAACAGCCGGCTTAGTGCTAAAGAAAGAGAATGCGAAGAGAGATATAAAAATACTTATCGTCGAGCGCTGGAGGGCAGATTTATAGTGCAATTGCCAATTAAGGAGGACAAGCTACAAACATTGGATGTTTTTACGACATAACCTTGAAGCGATTCCCTTCACTTAAGTACAAGTTAAATCACCATCCCGAAATGAAGAGGGAACATATTCAGCTTATGCAGAAATATTTAGAATATTAAGAATATTTGGGCGATAGTGGCGCAGTGCGATATGTGCTGTTCTAATGAGCCGAAGATCCAGGTTCAAATCCAACAAGAAACTGTCAGATTTGATTCGACTGTTCGCTATCGGTCGCCACTCCTCTACGCCAGTCAATGACGATGGTGTTGCCGGTTCTAAGTCCGGAAAAAAGGGGAAGATTTATAGGTGAGACTAGCAACCTGCCTATTGTAAAAAAGAGGAATGCTCACAGAACTATCATTGTAATCTCGAAAAGGAGACACAAGTGATGGATAAAATAGGCCCTAGGTCTAATACAAGAGGAAAAAGAAGAAGAAGATATTTAGAACTCAAGCACATGCATCCTGTAAAAGGAGCATTTCCAGCTTTCACATGCTTGATTATGCCGTTTTTAAGAATTCTAGCACCACGACTAAACTTTGCGTTGTGTTCAATGCATCATGCGAGATAGACACAGGAGTATCATTTAACGATGTTTTAATGGTTGGGCCAGCTTTGCAACAAGATTTTATTTCCACTTTAATTAAGTTTCGTATTTGGCAATATGTTCTCATTGGAGATGTGAACAAAATATACTGACAGGTTTTAACTGACGAAACAATAAAGTTCACTTGATGCTAAATAAATACTTTATTTTATTAAAAAGAAGGAGAAGAACGCTTCGAAACATTTGCAACAAGTGAAGCCTAAATCGGTTCGGTTTTCGTTCTTTTAATATTTTACTTTTGAAGTTAAAACTTGAAAACAATGATTCACTCAGACAATAATTCCTGCTTCAAATAAAATCTAAGTAATATACATACTTATTTTACTGACAATTTTATGTTAGAATTAAGTTATAATGTACCATGTTATAATGTACCATTATATTTATGTATATTCTCATACTTAGTATACATTTTAAAATGTAAATATAACTTTATAATAATTATATAATATTAATCAATTATTGATTTGTTTTATTTTTTAATAAAATTTTATTAGAAAATATTTTATTTTTTAATTTTAAATTAAAATATCTTCACTTTGAGGCACAAGTTTCTAGTAACATTTCGTCATTTTACCAAAGTAGATAGGAAAGGATAATGTTGGTATTGAGAGAGAGAGATACCAAACGATATCGATAAGGGAATCATCCATTGGGAATCTCAAAAGACACTTAAAAAGTAAGCATCTCATTCACTGTGATCAAGCACTTCTTGATGCAAGATTCATATTCAACAGGTAATCGATCGCGATCTTTCTCGGTTTCTGGAGATGATTGCAAAAATTCCGAGGTACGGAATTATTTTCAATCAAAGTTCTGGATTTCGTAGTGCTGGATCGTGCCCTATTCTAGTTCCAAGTCCTTCATAATCATTGTATATGTATAAGGATTGTATGGAAATTGTATGAATTTTTATCTCTGATTAGCTCTATTTCATCCTCTTTAGTCCAGTATTCAATGAGTAAATTCGTTGTTAAACCCATACCAGTAAATAAAAGCAGGTCTATTGACACTCAATTATTAAAAATGGTGCAAGTATCTATTTTGAGTAGTAAAAGACAAAGAATTCAAAAAGTTTGCCAAACTTTTGTGTCCTAGTTATAGTTTACCTAGTCACAATATTATCGAATTGTTTATTATCTTCCATATTCAACGAAATTTTAAATAAGATAACTAGGCCGATTCATAAGCCGTCTTTAACGTGCGACAAATATTAATGTTTTTATGCTCTTATTGCTCATTATTTCGATTCAAATACACGTTTTAAAACACTTGTTCAGAATGTTCAGAATTTAGTAATATACTGGTTTAAATATTTCCCAATGGATTCACATAGTCTTGAAAAAATATAGATTGTAAAATTTATGCGATAGTGACATAACGCAGCTAATATAAAATCTGTTGTTAATATCTTAAAATTAGACAGTCTGTTCAACAAGAAAGTGACCACCATAATCTGGAAAAAAAATTTAAATTAATTTTTTTTTCTTTTATTGAAGTACATATTATTAGCTATTGCGTAATTATCTAATATCTCGTTCAATCACCTTCATTACTGATTATAACTTCACACCTTTTTTCCATGCTTTCGACGAGGTTTTTTTTCATATTCATTTGGTGTTTTACTGTGCGCTAAAGAATCTTATTACTCTTCGTTGATCACGCTTTCGATAAGGAAGACCATGCCCAGAAAGAAGACTCGTCCGTGAAGATAACATTGTCTCAATCTCGATCTAAATTTTCCTTTGCCCACGTCAGTCGTTTTTCCACGTGCTTTTCTGATAATAAAGGTTTCTTCAAAGTTGATCGAAAAAACATGTTTTTTTCACGCAGGTTTTTTGACTTCGAATCGTATTTAGAGAAACGTGAATTCCTTTCTGCGGAGTTTCATTTGGGCACAACACAGCGAAAGGCCTGGCTTATCTTGAAAGAGACGCAAAATCGCTATATCTCCTTCGTTGTTGTCTCTTCTCCGGCAGATCGTCTACATTCCCAATCTCCAAATATCGCTTTACCCACTTTTTAACGAATGTCTCCGACTTCCACATATATTTTGCAGCCGCTTTATATGTCAGTTTCGGTCCTTACACATGATTCATTAAAAACACTGCCTCGTATCGCTTCAGGAATTTTGCACTCATTGTAAAGATAACGAATTCACTGACATCAACAATACAATGTGCCGGCAAACTATGTATATTGCACATAAGAGCACGAAATAAGTATTCAAACAAATTAAAACAGATGGCGCTACGGCCTTACCAAATGACGACGGTTACTTTCTTGTTGAACAGACTGTATTTTTTGTTTTGCTCATTCACTGAATCTTGTACAAAATGCTACAAGAACATTAAAACTCTAGTGAAGAAAATCAAAACTATCGTGCAATATTTTAAATAAAGTAGCTTTGCTTTAGTAAAATTGCATGAGATAACCTAAAAAATAATTTAAAATTAAAACAGGATATGTTCACCCGGGGGTTCCATTGGGATTTCATTTTTAAAATATATTAGAGCGTTTTTTTTCAATAAAGAATCTATTGTTTTTGTTTTAGCATTGTTAGGATAAAAACATTTTGCAGGTAGATGAGTGGGATGTAATGGAGCATTGTATAAATATACTCCGGAATATTTAATAAAATCACAAAAATATTGTCAGAAAAAATTTTTCCCTATCAAAAACTTTTATTTAATTATCCAATCGATTTTCTCAGATTTAAAAAGCTTCAGAGATGAAAGCAAGTTTCAGATAACATACCAGAGTCTAATAAAATTAAAACCTGCAGGAATCTCCATAGTCCATACCTCAAACAGTCCAACCTACTTTGGCAATATCTTCGATAATCTAAGTTTGGGAAGAATTTGATACTGCAATAAGCCAACTTCAAGGTACATAATCTTTCTGTTACAATGACTGTGGAGATAGATAAATACTTAGCTGAACTTTACTTTAGTACGATAAATGATCTTTTGATCTGGTGGAAATAAAAAAAAATTTGTATTCAAATTTATACAAAATAATATTCAAAAAATTCTGCATTCTTACAACTTTGGTTCTATGTGAAAGAATATTTTCCAAAACAAGACAAATTTGAAAAATGTAGCAGATTGAGGATAAAAAAATTAGTCAAATTTTAGTCGTAAATATATAATGTCAATTTATTATAATTTTTGTAATTAATATATAATTAATAATAAAATAAATCGTTAGTTAAGTTTAAGTATAATAATACTAACAATAAGTAAAACGTAACCTGAAGAACTAGTCTGTAATTTACATGAATATATAATGTAAATTTTTTTATAAGAAAAATGTGTGTTAGATAAAGAAAAAAGAATTTTACTACTTTTTAAACTTTTCCTCATAATTTTTTTGGTAAAATCCGAATACTTAAATAAAAATAGATTTCATTGAATTGTATTTTAAAAGCTTTTTTCTTCCTGTGAATGTAACTGCGTACAAATCATATTTCCTATATACATTTATTTACTTAACATTTGTTTATCCTATATAAAAGAGAGAACGAGAAAAGAAGAGAGAAGTAAAAAATGTATGTGTGACAGACCAAAATTTTTATTAAAAAACTGATAAACCATACAAGAAAATTTAGAGGTTTTGTTTTGAACCACTCACTAGGGTGAACCGTTTTGTTCATCTCTAGTATAGGCTCTTAAATTTATAATTGTCGCATACAAGGAACCAGTGATGTCAGAAACTGGCCTCGGTAACTGGGTGACATTCCTTCTACCACCCATTCCCTCCATACTACTGAGGTTGATGTCTCCAGTGATCCATTCCCTCCATACTACTAATTGTAAGACTGGTTTCTAGGTGGGTTAAACAAGCGTGGATCGGCCATTCTTATTCTTTCCCAATAAGTTTGCTTTACGAATTCTCTCTTTTTTAAAATGTAGTAATGGTGTAGTAATCCCAATTTTACTGGTTGCACGTTTCCTTTGATTCATGTCGATCTCTTTAATACCGACATAAAGACGAGCTGTGCCGATTCTTATCGGCCTGGTACTCATTGGTTCTTTCACACAGTTCGCAACGCGGTGCATGTAAAGGCCCATTTACTATAAGCCACAACATGTCAGACACAGTTTGCAGACGCAAAAAAAACGTACTACGCATTCGCACGACGCAAATCATATAACAAGGCTGTTATCTATATATAGGTGCAGGATACCACGCGACTAAAACGCATCCAACCAATCTAAACGCGAGACAAGAAAATTAAATTAATTAGAACTCCTTACCTGAATAAGGAGGAATTAACGTAACACATTGCCAAGCTAAATCTTTTGCTTGTTTATCTTTAAATTTTCGTACCCTTAACATATAAATAAATATTATTGCGCAACGTTGTGTGAAATAATTTCTCTCGTCTTTTCTGAGGTCCAACATGGACTTACATTTCATTTTTACTAAATTACACTGAACTGATACCCACACGACTATGTGTAGTACACAATATAACCAAAAATACTGAATAAAATTTTAAATTTTGCTCTTTATTCTTGGTTATTTTGTGATTGGTCGACGCAGTTACCGCAACGTAGAAAGTTGAAGTTAGTTCAACTTATCGCGTGTAGCCAATCTGCGAATGTGTGCATACTGTGTGCGGTGAAACATCTGCATCTTGCGTTCGCGAGTTGCGTCTGACATGTTACGGCTTATGTAGACGGACCTTAAAGACATCTTCCCGGCGATTGTCGGTAAGTATAACTAATCAAAGGAAAGTGTTGCTTATCAAGGCCTCGTGAAGACGTTTACACAGATTCTAACAGGCTCGTGATCCGTGTATAGCACTTTTTCTTTTCATATCGTGACATCTCCACGGTTCGGATAGTGCGCACAACGAATGGTGCGAGGCTCCAAAGTTCGTTCGGTCCAAAGAATCGTGCGGATCAATTCTCTCTCCACAGAAATCTCGACGCGGCACATATAGGCTTCTAAATTTATACGTTTGTCACACACAGAGGTGACTAGTGTTGCCAGAACCCAAGCCTCAGTAGCAATATTTTGTTCCCAACATTACTTATATATATTCTGATGAAAAAGTCAGCTTCGAAATAGCATGGAGGGGATAATAGTAGTCTTTCTCTATCTCTTTCACCCATCCCCTCCATACTATCAAGGTTTTTGCTAGTGCACTCCATGGCATTCGCAGCCCGGCATATAAAGGTATCTTTCCTCTTGTCAAAGATTTGGCTCGTGAAGACGTTCATGCAAGTTCGTTCGCATATAGCACTTTTTCTTTTTATATCGTTACATCTGCACAAGCGGTGTGAGGCTCACTAACCACACACCATGAGAACCGTCAGGGCTTGAAATAGGAGGAATTGACGAATTGTGTACTGAATCGATTCGTCGTATAATCCCGGCTTAACAAATTCTACGTGCGTCAACAAAATGTTCGCAGCTTCGTATCGAAATGAATAAACATCGTGATATATCACGCTCGTGAATTCATCCGCAGAAGCGAATTATACACTACTTGATTTTATAATAAACTCGTGTGCAATTATAAATTCGCGATATCTGATCTACGTTGGTAGTTTCTGAATCACTAATTGCTGCGAAATGTCTCTTTGCTGAAAATGTTTTTGCTCAAATGTTTAAAATCATAAGACAAAGAAAAAAAAATAGATAATTTAAAAATTACCTTGAGTCCTCGGAGAGTAACGGGAAAGAAATGAGGAGAGAGATGACAGAATTGTCATCCCAAGATTCCACGTTTTCCCTTGTAAAAGAATCTGTCTCAGAGTCAGATTTCTATCATATTTTTGGCGTGAAAACAATTTTGTCCACAATTTTATCCTTCTGTACATAATGCCGTCTGGTTTTCGTAATGTTATGCAATGATAACAAATGTTCCTAGCTAATATCGATTAACAAATCACCATAATGATTGAGCAAGCGAGAGGAATAAAAATATGACGAATGAAATAAACGAGATATTCAGAGAACATGCGAGTTCTCTTTCCGAGAGTCATTGTGACAAACTCTAGTTGCGTTCTAATAAAATACGAAAGTTTAATATAATATGTGGAATTTCTCAAGAATTTTATTCACGTTTCTATATTTTTACATTTTTTTAATTCTCAAAAACATTTTTTTACAATTAATCTCATTGGAACGTACAAAAAATAAGAAGGAAAATTGAAGAGAATCGAATATTCAACCTAATGATCGCGAAAGAATGTTCTTATGTTCTATCACTGATAATGAGAGAATTATTTTCTACTGAGCTGTGTTCACGCGATTGCCTTTTTGTTTCGATCATGATTGCGAGACATTTCTTAAGTAATTGTAATCGTGGAATATTTCTCAAGAATATTTCTAATCATTAGGTTGTAATCGTTTATGATACGGACAGCTGTGTACATTTGCTTGTCATTTGATATTGATATTCTTTGCAAGGATGTTTCGTTGAATAATAAAAGAATCACCACGTGTTCGTGTCAATCTACAAACATCCTAATAGTATTCGGGTTGCCACGGGTATTGGACGATCGATAATGTATAGTTCGTTCGTGAAAGCGGCATTCGTGATTACAAGGATCGGAGAAATATCGCAATTACGCAGTAGGTACCGTGTAATACTTCATATACCTGTTTCTATTTCGTATTTCCTATTACAGCGAAAATGTTACTCATTTACATAGATGTCGGCCATGAATTTCTGCATCACAAATGTTCGAGAAATTAAGAGGAAAGAAGGAACATTTTCAAAACAATTTTCAAATAGATACTAAAGGTTCATATGATTAATA
>CABEGB010001091.1:0-123238 GCA_901521435.1 Crematogaster levior
CATGATCAGACAGAGGTGTCCTATTTCATTCCCATCTGTACCCCATTCCCTACCTACCCTATCAGTATTGGCCTGTGATTCTGGGACACCCTGTATATATATATATATATATATATATATATATATATATATATATATATATGAAGACTCAGTGCAACGTGTGGTTGTCTCCATGATTTCTATCCATATAATTTAACATGTACTCTACGAGTCTACTACATAAGAAATAAATATCGAGGAACGTCATTTTATTTCGGGATCTTTTTATTCTCCTTATCTCATGTATAAGCCCTGAAATATATCAAAAATACAATTGTCGAAGTACTTTCAGAGTGTCTAAATAACATTGCAACGTCTCATATGTATAAATAAGTATTCTGACGTTTTACGTACTTACGATTTGTTTACCATCGGGACTAATTAATTCAATCAGTTAATTCTTAAGATAAAACGAATGAATTTGTGGGAGACAGAATAATTTTATTTCTCATTTAGTTGAGACATTGATCCTTATCGTTGAGAATGTTGGACGTATTATAAAATTGCACTTGCAACTTAGTAGTAGTAGTAGTAAATGGGTAGAGCGGGTGGTATTAACAAAGAGTCCCTAAGGTCACCTAGATCTAAAAGTTCCATTGTGACTTCCCGCTAGTGATTGAGGATTAGCCCTACAGACCCAAACCAGCGTTTATCGCCAGATTGCACAGGTTGTTTATCCTTTTGTTCTTCAGATCACCTGGGTCCAGAAACATAGACCCTAGGTGTCTGTATCTTTTAAGGCATAAGGCGAAACAGCGGCCCAGAATGTGAGCGGCGTCCTCCCTATCCTCTTCACATATTTGCATCTTTAAATTAAAATGGATTGTTTTTTAACATATAAACCTAGCTTTTTAATTTTTTTAAATACTACGATATTACCACTATGTTCCACGATATTATTGTACCGTGTTGAAGGTATTGAAACTTGTATGTACAGATAATAACGAACTGTACATGCGCCATCTAACTGACAGTTCGTTATAGTTAGGAACTACATAGCCATATCAGCCACATCCACTTTTCGACACTTGGTAATACCAAAGGAGAGACCTCATCGTTTTCGTTATAACTTCACTATATTGTGCTTTAGTCTGCAAAACAACGAATGTGAAAGTTAAAATTGTCATTCTTTGTCGGGAAAAAAGTTATAACATGTGTTTAAAACTAACAGTTGGGGTTAAGAAATCTGTTATACCGATGGTGTACAGGAACAGCACAGAATGTCTGAGCATGCGCAGCGACGTAAAAGTGCGCAAATTTAGAAAGTTTTGACTTGTTTCGCGTCGAAAACTCATGTGGAACATTTATAGATCTCGTTTCGGGCCAAAGCAGAGGGAGGAGTTTGAAGTGGCCTTCGCTTCGCGCAGAAGTCGAAAACCCAGGTAACTTTGAGAAAAAGAAAAATCTTATAGCAATACTGTTTCTTACAACCATTGTATATTATATAAGAATATGCGATAATTATTTTTTCAAAAATAACCATTTAAATTTGTTCATAAATCGTTTTTCCAACATTAAAAAATATTTGTTTACACATTATACAATTATTTATCAAACATTAAAGTATATTTTTCCAAACGTTAAAATAAATGTTATTTTTAATAAATAAAAAAGAACTTAACCGCCATTAAATTTATTTATATTTACATTTTTTTTTAAATATACGACAGTATCAAAAAGTAGATGCGGCAATGTTGATTCACGTTCACTGTTTCAGATGGCGTTAGTTTACTGGAGTTTTTTCTCCCTTGATTGAAGTTTGAAATAAACAGTACGAATAAATAATTAGTAACAAAAAAAAATATTGTCAATGATATCAGCATTGTCTGTGGCGACCATGGCTCAAGGAAATGTGCAGCCGAAGATCCGAGTTCAAATCCGACCAAAAATCGCCGGTTTTTATTCGATCGCCACTTCTCGGAATAACTTGATACATGACCGAAGATCACGACCCCAGTTTACTACGACCCCATTGGCCTCGTTTACATCGTGCACTTGATACGCGTATCAAGTAGTGTATTTGAGTTGATCAGCCAATAGCTAAATAAATGTACTAGTTATTTACTATTTGATATGCGTATCAAGTGCACGATGTAAACTAGACCAGTAATGGAGAAAATCGACGAGAGAGAGAGATATCAGCATATAAAGTTACACATCCTGTTTACTGCCATATATCAAGATACTCTGATATCGATAACGCATTGTTATCTATCCATTTCTTATCGTGTATGGACCGATAAAACTCCAAGTGCGTGCATCTTTAACTTTTTAAGAAATATTTGAATTAATTACTGTAATCATGAATGAGACGGAACTGACGGAAGCTCTAGAGAAATATTATACTGATTTGGAATATGGAATGACTTTATATAATATCAAAAAAGTGAGTATAAAGATACATAATGTCAACATATACTGTTAACAAAAATTATGAAAGTTAATATTTGTATGCGAGTATTTTAATCTATATTGTCTGTAATGGCTGGTTTATGCTTCGGTCTTAATCTTAATCTTAACCCTTTCGCTACGGCAGTGTGCTCCGTCGGAGTGACACCGTTGAACGGGCCACCGTGCCGCCGGAGTAGCGGCACTGAACGGAGCACTGCGCCGAAAAGTGTGCATGTTGCGCTTAGGTAAAACAATGCATGTTTATATTTCACTTGTTTAAAACAAATGCGAACAAACCAGAGAATGAGACAAGTGTGATCGATGTGCACTATGCGTAAAAATAAAAACATCGCGGGTCTCATGGTCAAGTGAGGTCGTCGCGCGGATGTCGTCTATAGGCGACGCTCGTACACACAGGTCGTCACGCGGATGTCGTCTATAGGCGACGCTCGTACACACAGGTCGTCGCGCGGATGTTGTCTATAGGCGACGCTCGTAGCGAAAGGGTTAAGAGTTGATAACGTAGAATGCCATAGTCTTAATCTTAATTTTAGAAACATCCTATCTTTTAACTTTAGTCCCTAATGTCCTAAGGCTGGGCCACTGAGGCAAGTCCAACGTCCAACGCAGCACGAAACTGCACGAAATAAGCAAAAAAATGCAAATATTGCCTATATCAGTAGGTAATATTTGTTATTAACATGATTAATTCATGAATTTTTGCAATATACTTTTACTATAATCTGCTGCACCAGTGTCTATTATGATTTGTAGTTAGGTTTTGTTACACATTTGCACATGCCTAGTCCGAATTTCTAAAGAAAGCATAAACGAGTCCTTAAGATTAAGTTAAGATTAAGACTAAAATTAAGATTAAGACCGAAGCATAAACCAGCCGTAAAAGATATAACATCACTTTTTATGTGTGCTTTTAGGAAGATCTAAAGAAAATATCCACTTTAGCTGACAAAATGAAATTTACAGATGTTAATGACTTTTCAGACAGGTAAACAGGCCCTCGATTTCTAAAGTAACAGCTAAAATGAAAAAGTTGCACTCACTTTTGTCACTTTAACATGTATTTGCAGATTTCTCAAAACTGTATCTATAATTGAAAAACATTTACCTCTTTTCCAAGCTGCTTGCGAACATCCGGATGTAATTACCACCATTATCGAATACTTAAATTATTTCAGCGTAAAGTTAACGCTTGGTGATACTTACGGTAATTTCTTTGTAATCTGCAATTTAAAGAGGCACATTAACATTCTGCGATTTTTACACAATTTTATTTTGTTCATCACAAATCACAATAATGTACAGAAACAATAGTATAGTAATATGTGTCAGGTTTGTGCTTTTTTCAAGATTTTTGTTTCTTTTATTTTCTGTTTTAAAGCTTTATTTCTTTTAGATGAAGAATACGAGAAGGATGATGTAATCTTGTTAGCAATACTTACAACAATTACAATCTGTAATAAATACGAGCTCTACTTCTTTTTGGAAAAAGCCATCATGTAACTATTAAATATGTTATGCTCTTATCACTTATTTCTTGTATGTCCAAATTAATATTGCCATCAATTTTATACAAATTGTTTTTGTATTTCAGCAACAATTCAGATCTGTCAAAATCGATTCATTACGACCGTTTAATAGGTGAAACTGACAATGAGAGTAAGAAAACCACATTAGTAATGCAGTGAGTATTCTCTTTTCGAGATTTGAATAGTAATCGAGATTTTGAATATTTTGTATAGGAAATGACATTGAAATATTACTTCTGGAAGATTCGGATTTGAATGCGGTTATTAGATATTTGAGGAATATGAAATCCATTCTGGATTTTATTTATTATAACTATCAAGTTTGGGTCCAAGAACCAATAAAAGAGAAATTTTTATGGCTTGTAAATGAATATTTGGGAAAGGATTTTTTTCTTATTCTTTTTATTCATACATTTCGAACAAAGAAAGAGTTACGTACCAAGTTATTTACAACCAATATACCAAATACAATGAATCTAACATCCATATGGACGGAAAATGTTGTATTTGCCAAAAACTTAGCGATGTCTTTAAATGTACAGTATCTCAATTATATAACAATACTGCTTGAGAAATTTTTCCAACTATTATTAATATGACTTCTATATTTGACTAGAGAGATGTTGTATTTATAAATACATACATGAACTTTTATGGTGGTATCGTGCTTCTGCCATATACAAAAGTATGTATTTACGAAACACTTCGTAAATCATACCATACAGATACTGTACCTGATTTAAACAAATCTGTAAAAGAGCTAAGTGTGCAAAAAAATTCAGTTTACAATTTATTTTATAATGGTATGTTGCAACAGCCTGTAAAAGGTACTTATTGGATACATAATGATAGCCAATGGGCAGATGCAACGAGGTAAAGATGCATATTTTAATTCTCTCAAATTTATGATGTTTCAATTTACAATTCATGTATGATTTATTTATTATTGATATATTGTCATTATAGGGATGATATTGCTAAATGCATTGAATCAGCTGAGGAAGGATTCAAAATTTGGAGTAGTAAATCTATTGCTTGTAGAATGCAAATATTATCCAAACTTGTATCTACGTTAGAATGCAATGGGTATGTATTGTATATTACATTATTAAAAAGATTTTATATTTTTTAGTGTTTATATGCACTTAATTGTTCTGTTTCTCAATGATTTTTTCACTAACTTTCTCTTGTTTTCTTTTAGCAAATCTAAATTAGCAGATATAATATCAACCTGGATAAAATTCTCATGTATCTATGAAAATTCTTCATCTTGTTCACAAAGTAACACAAAGTTAGAAGTAACAAAAATTCGTGTTCCAAGAGGCATTATTATTTTAAAGGAAACAGATGAAAGCACTTTATTTACTCGATTGATGCACGTTTTAACCACTGGCAATTCTGTTATCGTGATATGCGATACAAATTCCTGTAGTCTGGTTCCATATTGTAACATGTTTTCAATATCTAATATACCGCCAGGTGTCATAAATTTGTTGTCAAGTAAAACTATAAATGAGCTAGAATTATCTTTATGTGGAATGGATTACGCAAGCTATGCAAAAAGCCTCTTCTCAGTAAACAATTACGAGAAAACGTACATAAATCTTACTAAATTAAAACAAATTATAGTCCCTCTTAAGTAGTTTTAGTATGTAACATCTAATGTTTGTGATAAAAGTATGGATATACATATCATATACTTATTTCCATATTTAGTTTATATAATTTCCATCTTTGCATCATACCTTCAGCACTGTAAAGCTGAAAATTAACTCAAGATTAGAAAAAGATTACTAATCTTATAATCAAACCTATTGGAAGAATTTTATAGTGTTGTGCCAAATTTTATCGGCCGATAAATAACTAAATAAGAAATAACAAAAACAGGATATGACAGTAGATTGGCAGCAGAAACCGAAGATTTCATTTTATGTTCAATTTTTCTATTTAAATATGTTTGTGAAAGTCTATTAAAATTCTATGAATTAATCAATTTTTTTTATTCACATGTCGCCAATCTATTATTGGATTATCCTATTGAAACATTAATTAAATTTACTACTAATCTATTAGTGTAACATTAATATTTTGGATTTAGAATAAGTCTTGTAATTTTACTACACAGAAATTCTTATTGCAATATCTTTATCATAAAAATAATTTACATTTTCAATAGGAAGCTATTCATACCGCTAAAATAAGAACATATGTATCTTATCTTGATAATAAAAAAAAATATTTTCTTTGTATATGATTATCTAAGCTCTTTCACAATTGTACTATACATTTCGTTGCAGGTAATCAGTATAATATAGCATAAGTGGAATAACTTGAAGTATATAAGGCCTATATAAAGAAAAAGATAAATTTATAAAAGCTGGTTTTTGTAAGTAAATATGTATCTTTCGTACATTTGTACTTAAAAAATTACTTCATATATGCATAAAAAATAATTAAATATAGGTAGAAATCTGAATTATTTGTATACGTATATGTATAACATATATAGATATTTTAAATAATATACTTTTTAAATTTATATTTGTGTTCTACATAAACATACATCACAATTAATTTGAGGAATGTATCAATTGTAAGAGGACTTATGATGGAAGTATCTCTCGATAGAAACAATAATTAATTTCTAATTAAAGTTTAACTAAACTGTGCGCGACTGAATAATTAAATATTTTCGTTGTAAATGTTTTCACATGTTCTAATGTTGCGTCACCATTAAGATTTGACACTGTAACTTTGTTAGTTTTCTGTACAATCTGTCACGAAACGAATTCGTTTCAATCTTATAAAAGTTCTGCTTATTAAAACTATTTCAATATTTAAAACGATAACTTCACGGATTGTGGATAGAATCCAAAATTATATCTAAGCTGTTCAATGAACACAAATGTGAGAATAGTTTGCGGTGCTAAACGAATAAATGCAGGTACATATCCCTAAAAATAGAAACAATTTTCATCGAATGACCTTAAAAATTATTTGTTAATATTGATATAAGGAATCTTTCAACCATACTTACTTTAAAGAAAGCCAGTTGCCCGAGTTTGGCAGTATATAGGAAGATTTCCATTAGATTCTATACAGAAAATATAATAGTCGTGAATTTTACACTTTTTAAAAATTTATTTCATTTTAGATATACTTTTAGATATACTTACCTTAAATTCTCCAGGCTTAGCATTCATTGCTCGTGTCTTCAAAACGTCTAAAGGTTGCGTAAGCGTTGTCGCAATAGCGCCCTATCAGCAAAAGGAAAATGTTATCACTCTTTGACGCACGGATTCGGAATGCCGAATCTTCAGTATTTACAAACACTCACTGCCGATATACTGGATATAACGTGTGTCGAAGGATTATCCCGAAAATAGCCGGTTTGTAACAGCATCGTTATAATTTGGTCATATAAGCTCAATTGTCCGATAGTCATCGGCGCTGCTCTCATGTCGCGGTCGAACATCCACTGAACAATTGGCGAACCCCTTGTTGAATTACACGGAACAATCCGTCCAGAGCGTGCTTATAACTGTGTGATAAAGGAATATATTAACGAGACCAGCAAAGTATAGTAAGCAAACATAAAGACGTCAGTTCCTATTTTTTCCTTAGTTCTGGCGCTATTTTGATATCATTCTGCATGCGTACATTAATCACATCACCGGGAGTTCCAAAAACACCGCCCGTGGCACCTGAAACTCCAGCCAGCAGCAGCTTTTGGTAAAAAGGTAATGGGTGACCAGACAATTCGAGCGTCTGTTTGCCGACCTAAGATATTCAACAATATGACCTGTGTATAATAAATAAAAAAAAAACAATTTCTACATAAAGTTAGCGCGTGTAAGATTTACACGTACCGACCTCGTATGCGCCGAATCTTATTGTAGAATATGTAAGTTGGCGAAGTAGAGAAGCACTGAGTCCGTTGTATAAAGTCAATATTCCCTGTTTCCTAATTATTCCGATAGTAGAATTTACTATCGATAGCTTGCCTTCCTGTTGTGTTTGCAAGTGAACCTGGAAGAAAGATCCGACCGTTAAATGTTAGAAATCTCTCTGTTAGATGTATATGTACAAAGAAAGTTGATATTTATTAGTGAAACAATTGAATTTGAAACAATTTCTGATTATACAAAATGTACAAATTTATTGCCACACATGTAATATATTTCACTTATTTTTATTAATATAAGTTTAAAAATATTGATTTAAAAAAATATATAAACAAGACTGTGGGGTTAACCCCCTTGGTTGATGTAGTTATGAAAACCGTAATGGTGGGCGTGATACACGCCCACTCCTTGTCCGTGTGGTTGCTTCTCCGGTAGGCTCCGGCTGTGATTGTTTGGTCTCGGATTGTTCCTCTTCCAGTGTGTATGCTGGCTTTAGTCTATCAATCGAGACGTTTGTTGTGCGTCCGTTGATGCGGACTTTGAACGTTTTGTCTCCTCTGCTGAGGACAGGGTACGGTCCGTTATATGGAGGGTGCCACTTGTAGGGTACCACTAGGTATATCATGCCTGATGAATACTTGAGGTGACGTTGCCAGATTTTTGTAGATAAAGGTGTGCTTCTCTCCATGTCTTTTGATCTTGGGTGTAAGATTCCTTATATATTTTCTGAGCCTTTCTGCGAAGTTGTCTGTTGAATCTTTCTTTAGTTCTGCCTCAGAGAAAAACTATCCAGGTAATCGTAATGATTCCCCGTAGACGAGTTCTGATGGTGAGGCTTGCAAGTCTTCCTTATATGTCGCTCTGATGCCCATGAGGATTACTGGGAGGATTTCTACCCATTCCTCTGTCTCATGGCATTTGATCGCGGTCTTCAATTGTCTATGAAACCTCTCTATCATTCCGTTAGCTGCCGGGTGGTACGCTGTGGTGCGCAGATGTGTTGATCCTGTTAGTTCTGCTAACTTCTTGAAGAGGTCTGATTCGAATTGGCGTCCTTGGTCCATTGTGATTCGTGCTGGAGTCCCAAATCTTGCAATCCAATTTGTGAATAGGCTTCTTCCTACCGTCTCGGCGGTGTCCGGAATCGGTATTGCCTCCGGCCACCTTGTGAATCGATCGACGATTGTGAGACAGTACTTGAATCCCAATGATGACGGTAGTGGTCCCACGATGTCTGTGTGTATGTGTTGGAACCTCTTTGTAGGATTCGGGAAGTTCCCTGGCGCTGTGGTCGTATGCCTGAATATCTTGGCTTTTTGACAGGGTACACATGCCTGAGCCCAGACACGGCAATCCTTTTGTACCCCTGGCCATACGTAACTCTTCGTTACTAGCTTGGTTGTGGCCTTGACTCCGGGGTGAGCAACCCCGTGTAGCGCCTGAAAAACTTGTTGTCTGAATGGACTGGTCACGAAAGGACGTGCTGGTCGCGAAAGGATCTGTGTGGATACGTCACAGATTAGTTTCGTGTTTAATCCGGGAATTTGGATCCCGGTTAGTTTGAGTGCTGTGTCCGCACTGTTCTTGACCCATTCAGTGAGTTCTTGGTCTTGCTGTTGTGACTTCGCTAATTCCTCGAAGTCCGGAACTTTTGAGATTGACTCTACTCTTGACAGTGCGTCCGCGACTACGTTGTCCTTTCCGTTTAAATGGCGGATGTCCGTTGAGAATTGCCCGATAAAGTCCAGCTGCCTAGCTTGTCGAGGGGCGCTGCGTAGCAAATTTTGGCTGAAGGCGTAAATCAGAGGCTTGTGGTCCGTGTAGATGGTGAATTTCCGTCCTTCCAATAGGTGCCGGAAATGTTTTACCGCAGAGTAAATAGCTAGTAGCTCTCTATCGTACGGGCTGTACTTTGTCTGCACTCGGTTCAGCTTTTTGCTCAAGAATGCCAAAGGTTGCCATTCTGTGCCTGCTTGTTGCTGGATGACTGCCCCTATGGCTGTATCAGATGCGTCTGTGGTTAAGGTTAGCTTAGCATCTGGTTTAGGATGAGCTAGTAATGCAGCTTCCGTCAGGCTCTGTTTACATGCTTGAAAGGAGTGCTCTAGTTGGTCGTTCCACATAAGGGGCGTTTTTCCTTTCATCTTGGGTCCTCGTAAAACGTCATTGAGGATAGCTTGGTCTTTCGCAGCCCCCAGTATGAAACGTCTGTAATAGTTCATCATACCGAGGAACTGTCGGAGCTGTTTGATCGTGGTTGGTTTTGGAAAGTTTTGAATGCCTTGGACTTTCTCTGAGAGAGGACGTGTGCCTTCTGCTGAAAGCTGGAAACCCCGGAATTTTACTTGGGTTGCCCCCAAGACTTACTTTGTGGGGTTGAGTCAAATTCCGTACTTCGTCAGACGCTTGAACAATTCGTGGAGGTGTTCCGTGTGTTCCTCCTCTGAGCTAGAGGCTATCAGCAAGTCATCTATGTAGGCGTAACAAAAGTCCAGTCCATGGATAACTTCGTTGATGAATCTCTGGAAGGTTTGTGCCGCATTTCGTAGTCCGAATGGCATGTAGAGATACTCGAATAAGCCGAATGGCGTGGTGATAGCTGTCTTCGGAACGTCGTCTGATGTACCGGAATTTGGTTATATGTTCTGACCAAATCCAGTGTTGAGAAAATCTTCTTCCCGCAGAGTGAGTGTGCGAAATCTTCGATGTGCGGAATGGGATAGAGGTCAGGTACTGCATTCAGTCTTCTGTAATCCCCGCATGGTCTCGATGCGCCCTCCTTTTTGGGCGCCATGTGTAGTGGGGCTCCCCATGGGCTCTTTGAGGGTTGAATGATCCCTTCTTGTAAGAGGAGATCGAATTCTGTTTTAGCCGCCTTGAGTTTATCGGGTGCCAGTCTCCGTGGTCTGTTTGCTTCTGGGGAGCCCGGCGTTGTCTCAATGTGATGTACTGTGGAGTGTGGAGCACTCGGCTGGTGGATCTCAGTGATCTTTGTGATTTGTGGGTACTGCGCTCTGTACTCAATAACTGGTGATATCGGGTGTTGCCTCCGACAGACTTCACTGTGTGAAGTGAATTGATACCAGTTGATCCGCGCGCCTCGAGTCCTGTTAGAGCATCTATCAACTTGCCCCTTTTCATGTCGGGCAGCAAGTGATAATGCGCCAGGAAGTCGGAATTGATGAGGGGCGTTGTCACCTCAGCTATCACAAATCGCCATAGGAAATTACGACGTAAGCCGAAATCAGGCTGTAATGTCGTGTCCCCGTATGTGGGTATGATGGATCCATTTGCTGCGTACAAAATCCTCGCCGTGGCCGGTTTTCGACCCAGTATCATATCCTTCGGGTAGACGCTGACGTCCGATCCCGTGTCAATGAGATACCGGGTTTTCGTCTTCCGGTCTGTAATGAACAGGCGGCTGGTTTTAGGGCTGACGTCGCTCGCCGCCATTTGCGAACGCCCTTCTCGTTTTCCTTCTTTCTGTCCACGGGCTTCTTGTAGGCACACGGCTGTGTGCATTTTTGAGCCTCTTCCTTGAAGCGGTGGTAATAACAAATGCCGTCCTTAGGAGTTTTGGAGCGGCTACGGGCACGAGATCGTTTCTCGTGTTTCCCCTTCTTTGCGAGCCTAGCTAGCCTGAGGTTCAAGTCGGCTACTTGTTTTGCCAAGGCCTCGACTTGTTGTTCCAAGGTCTGTCTATCCTTGGTTGGTTGGATTCCGGCGACGGCTACCGATCGACCGGTCACCTCGTGTATCCGGTCTGCCTGTTCTGCGACTTCCTCTAAGTCATCCGCGGAACGTGTGGTCAAGATGGCTTGGAGTTGAGATGGCAATCTGTCCATCCAGAGAGTCCTTAGGAGTGACTCAGGCACTGTGGCGCCCGCTAAGCTTTGTAGATGCCGAAGAAACTGCGAAGACTTTCTGTCACCCATTTCTTCATGCTCCAGCAGCTGTCTGAACTTCTCCTGCGATATCGATAGTCGCTGCTCCTGCGATATCGATAGTCGCTGAATGAGTGCCTTTTTGATTGTTTCATACTTGTTAGCACTGAGAGGCTGATTAGATCCTTAATTTCTTTGGCGTGCCTAGTCTCAATGTGTGACAACACGTAAGCGTATTTGGTGCTATCCTGGGTGATTCCAGCCAATGTAAATTGCCCTTCGAGTTGGGCGAACCATAGTTTTGGTTCATCTGCCCAGAATGGGGGTATTTTGAGCGCTATCCTATTAATTTGTGCCTGCGCTTCCTCTGGTAAACCAGGTTCTAGCTGCGTGTTCTGGCGGTCTGTCATGTTGCCCACTTTCGTTATTTGATCACGTCGGAGTCACCAATTTGTGGGATTGTGTATATGACAGGTAATTCTCTTTATTGATTACAACCAGAGGTTCCTCAGTGGAATTATTTGGCGCCCAGAAAAAGGCGGATTGGTGCTCTGTTGCGGCTTTACTTTTCCGGCGATGGGCCGTGGAGCTGGATCAATTTAACCTTCCTCTTCCTGCGCCTATTTCCCTGTGCGCGTGGCTTGTCTGTAGAGATCGCTGGCAGGGCCCCAGGTGGGCTTATGGAAGGCGTCGCCGAGAGAACGTATCTCTGGTCCTGGACTCCTTGAAGAAGGGGTCGTGGTGTTGTGTCGAATGTGATCGATAAGCACGTTCACTTGTACTTACACTCGCGACAAACACGTTCACTTGTACTTACACTCGCGACCGCGGGTTCAGATGTGTGGCTTGAAGGACCGTCAGATTTTCCCGGGTACCTTGCTATCTCGCTGGTGCTGCCTAGGCGCACTCGAACAACGATCCAGCAAGGATGTCCCGGGATTGGCAAAAATACTCCAACCTTCTACGGCGGTGGAGAGCCGTTACAGTCCTGCTTGGCCCCAGGACAGGGAATCGATGCTGATCTCGGTTGGGGGTCCGGTATATAAACCGTCGATATTGAATCTTCGACATGAGAAAGTCGCCGCCTCGTGGCCACCTAGTGGCGGCACCCGAACTAGAAACCGTCAATATTGCATCTTTGATATGAGAAAGTCGCCGTCCCGTGGCCACCTGGCGGCAGCGCCCGAACTACAGTTCGGCGGCTCGCTGCGCCGAGCGGCGGCGTATGTGCGCCTGTGTAAACTGTCCACCACATTTACCATCGGGACTAATTAATTCAATCAGTTAATTCTTAAGATAAAACAAATGAATTTGTAGGAGACAGAATAATTTTATTACTCATTTAGTTGAGACATTGATCCTTATCGTTGAGAATGTTGGCCGTATTACAAAATTGCACTTGCACCTTTAGTAGTAGTAGTAGTAAATGGGTAGAGCGGGTGGTATTAACAAAGAGTCCCTAAGGTCACCTAGATCTAAAAGTTCCATTGTGACTTTCCGCTAGTGATTGAGGATTAGCCCTGCAGAACCAAGCCAGCATTTATCGCCAGATTGCACAGGTTGTTTATCCTTTTGTTCTTCAGATCACCTGGGTCCAGAAACATAGACCCTAGGTGTCTGTATCTTTTGAGGCATAATGGCTGGTTTATGCTTCGGTCTTAATCTTAATCTTAAGAGTTGATAACGTAGAATGCCATAGGGGTGTTTAGGGTTCCCATACTAGTATAAACGCCCCTATGGCATTCTACGTTATCAACTCTTAAGATTAAGATTAAGACCGAAGCATAAACCAGCCATAAGGCGAAACAGCGGCCCAGAATGTGAGCGGCGTCCTCCCTATCCTCTTCACATATTTGCACCTTTAAATTAAAATGGATTGTTTTTTAACATATAAACCTGGCTTTTTAATTTTTTTAAATACTACGATATTACCACTACGTTCCACGATATTATTATACCGTGTTGAAAGTATTGAAACTTGTATGTACAGATAATAACGAACTGTACATGTTGCGCTATCTAACTGACATTTCGTTACAGTTAGGAACTACATAGCCATATCAACCACATCCACTTTTCGACACTTGGTAAGTAATACCGAAGGAGAGACCTCACCGTTTTCGTTATAACTTCACTATATTGTGCTTTAGTCTGCAAAACAACGAATGTGAAAGTTAAAATTGTCACTCTTTGTCGGGGAAAAAGTTATAACGTGTGTTTTAAACTAACAGTTGGGGTTAAGAAATCTGTTATACCGATGGTGTACAGGAACAGCACAGACTGTCTGAGCATGCGCAGCAACGTAAAAGTGCGCAAAATTAGAAAGTTTTGACTTGTTTCGCGTCGAAAACTCACGTGGAACATTTATAGATCTCGTTTCGGGGCAAAGCAGAGGGAGGAGTTTGAAGTGGCCCTCGCTTCGCGCGGAAGTCGAAAACCCAGGTAACCTTGAGAAAAAGAAAAATCTTATAGCAATACTGTTTCTTACAACCATTGTATATTATATAAGAATATGCGATAATTATTTTTTTTAAAATAACCATTTAAATTTGTTCATAAATCGTTTTTCTAACATTAAAAAATATTTGTTTACACATTATACAATTATTTATCAAATATTAAAGTATATTTTTCCAAACGTTAAAATAAATGTTACTTTTAATAAATTAGAAAGGATCTAACCGCCATTAAATTTAACATTTTTTTTTTTTAATATACGACAGTATCAAAAAGTAGATGCGGCAATGTGATTCACGTCCACTGTTTCAGATGGCGTTAGTTCACTGGAGTTTTTTCTCCTTTGATTGAAGTTTAAAATAAACAGTACGAATAAATAATTAGTAACAAAAAAAATATTGTCAATGATATCAGCATTGTCTGTGGCGACCGTGGCTCAGAGAAATGTACAGCCAAAGATCCGAGTTCAAATTCGACCAAAAATCGCCGGTTTTTATTCGATCGCCACCTCTCGGAAGGTAACGACAAACTACCGAGAGGATCTTGCCAGATAACTTGGATGCATGACCGAAGATCACAACCCCAGTAAAGGTACAATTTCATGCAGCGAAGCTTCGCTGGCGAAGTTCCCCCACTCTGCCGATTCGAGCGAGTCAGCGAAGGAACGCTCATAGTTCGACATTGCTCAACTATCAGCGAAGCAACGCAGCGAAACAAACGCGACCTTATTTTGACCATTTTTCGAACCCGTTGGCTATATCTATCCAGTCTTTTTCTTCAAGTCGGCCAGGTAGAACCAAAAGGCACAAACTGTCCCAAATTATTTCACATGTTTCTTGAATAATGTTGCTAGCCGTTGTTACTCCCACAAGGTACTGATACGACATCGACGTCATGGAATCACCAGATGCTAGATATCTACAATATTTTAAAAATTGAGTAAAAATACTATCAAATGAAAAAATAAATTTGGGAGCCCTATTAAAAAATCATGGCTTTTACTATGTGATTTTTCCACATTCATTTTTCAATACGGAGTATTACGTTCATAACATACATAAATTCAAACAAACCTCAATATCAGTGCCAAGCGTTCGGGTGGGGAGATAGATTCCCGAACAACATTTTGCTTCTGCAGTTTTGCACCAAGGATTTCTAACAATTCCTCCAACTGAGTTGCATTCATTCGAAAGTAATTGTGAAAACGAAGATCTTCCAATTTTAATTTGGGGACTGATGCAAAATAAAAACTATTTTCTTTGCTTTCTTTACTTTCTTTGATTTTCAAAAATGGGTGCTACCCAACAATTTTTTTTCGCATATTTTTGTTTTTTATTTTGCACAACATGATGTATCACAGCAGTTGCTCCGGCTATACGTCGTCTTCTAACTTCTTGTTCTATTACGACTGCTGCAATACGTTTAAACTGCTCCATATAATGCAGGTATTGCTGGCTATTCTCCATTTTTGTCTGCAGTCTTTATATTTCTTTTACGATATGTTTTTCGGCACTATTTGGTTGTACATACATAAACCGTATTAACCGTCAAAACAACAATTGGGGCGAAGCTTCGCTCCATGAAAAGGTAAGAGGGCTTAGCGAAGAGCATTTCTTCGCTGCTTCGTTTTCGGCGGAGTGGGGGAACTTCGCCAGCGAAGCTTCGCTGCATGAAATTGTACCTTAATGGAGAAAATCGACGAGAGAGAGAGAGAGAGAGAGAGAGAGAGAGAAGTGCACGATGTAAACTAGACCAGTAATGGAGAAAATCGACGAGAGAGAGAGATATCAGCATATAAAGTTACACATCCTGTTTACTGCCATATATCAAGATACTGTGATATCAATAACGCGTAGTCATCTATCCATTTCTTATTGTGTATGGGCCGATGCTCAACTTCAAGTGTGTGCATCTTTAACTTTTTAAGAAATATTTGAATTAATTACTATAATCATGAATGAGACGGAACTGACAGAAGCTCTAGAGAAATATTATACTGATTTGGAATATGGAGTGACTTTAGATAATATCAAAAAAGTGAGTATAAAGATACATAATGTCAACATATACTGTTAACAAAAATTATGAAAGTTTGTATGCGAGTACTTTAATCTATATTATCTGTAAAAGATATAACATCACTTTTTATGTGTGCTTTTAGGAAGATCTAGAGAAAATATCCACTTTAGCTGACAAAATGAAATTTACAGATGTTAATGACTTTTCAGACAGGTAAACAGGCCCTCGATTTCTAAAGTAACAGCTAAAATGAAAAAGCACTCACTTTTGTCACTTTAACATGTATTTGCAGATTTCTCAAAACTGTATCTATAATTGAAAAACATTTACCTCTTTTCCAAGCTGCTTGCGAACATCCGGATGTAATTACCACCATTATCGAATACTTAAATTATTTCAGCATAAAGTTAAGGCTTGGTGATACTTACGGTAATTTCTTTGTAATCTGCAATTTAAAGAGACATATTGACATTCTGCGATTTTTACACAATTTTATTTTGTTCATCACAAATCACAATAATGTACAGAAACAATAGTATAGTAATATGTATGTGTCAGGTCTGTTTTCAAGATTTTTTTTCTTTTATTTTCTGTTTTAAAGATTTATTTCTTTTAGATGAAGAATACGAGAAGGATGATGTAATCTTGTTAGCAATACTTACAACAGTTACAATCTGTAATGAATACGAGCTCTACTTATTTTTGAAAAATGCCATCATGTAACTATTAAATATGTTATGCTCTTATCACTTGTATTTCTTGTATGTCCAATTTAATATTGCCATCAATTTTATACAAATTGTCTTTATATTTCAGCAACAATTCAGATCTGACAAAATCGATTCATTACGACCGTTTAATAGATGAAACTTGTGGTAAGAAAACCACATTAGTAATGCAGTGAGTATTCTCTTTTCGAGATTTGAATAGTAATCGAGATTTTGAATATTTTGTATAGGAAGAGACTTCATTGAAATATTACTTCTGGAAGATTCGGATTTGAATGCGGTTATTAGATATTTGAGGAATATAAAATCCATTCTGGATTTTATTTATAACTATCAAGTTTGGGTCCAAGAACCAATAAAAGAGAAATTTTTATGGCTTGTAAATGAATATTTGGGAAAGGATTTTTTTCTTATTCTTTTTATTCATACATTTCGAACAAAGAAAGAGTTACGTACCAAGTTATTTACAACCAATGTACCAAATACAATGAATCTAACATCCATATGGACGGAAAATGTTGTATTTGCCAAAAACTTAGCGATGTCTTTAAATGTACAGTATCTCAATTATATAACAATACTGCTTGAGAAATTTTTCCAACTATTATTAATATGACTTCTATATTTGACTAGAGAGATGTTGTATTTATAAATACATACATGGACTTTTATGGTGGTATCGTGCTTCTGCCATATACAAAAGTATGTATTTACGAAACACTTCGTAAATCATACCATACAGATACTGTACCTGATTTAAACAAATCTGTAAAAGAGCTAAGTGTGCAAAAAAATTCAGTTTACAATTTATTTTATAATGGTATGTTGCAACAGCCTGTAAAAGGTACTTATTGGATACATAATGATAGCCAATGGGCAGATGCAACGAGGTAAAGATGCATATTTTAATTCTCTCAAATTTATGATGTTTCATACAATTCATGTATGATTTATTTATTATTGATATATTGTCATTATAGGGATGATATTGCTAAATGCATTGAATCAGCTGAGGAAGGATTCAAAATTTGGAGTAATAAATCTATTGCTTGTAGAATGCAAATATTATCCAAACTTGTATCTACGTTAGAATGCAATGGGTATGTATTGTATATTACATTATTAAAAAGATTTTATATTTTTTATAGTGTTTATATGCACTTAATTGTTCTGTTTCTCAATGATTTTTTCACTAACTTTCTCTTGTTTTCCTTTAGCAAATCTAAATTGGCAGATATAATATCAACCTGGATAAAATTCTCATGTATCTATGAAAATTCTATTTCTTGTTCACAAAGTAGTCACACGAAGTTAGAAGTAACAAAAATTCGTGTCCCAAGAGGCATTATTATTTTAAAGGAAACGGATGAAAGCATTTTATTTACTCGACTGATGCACGTTTTAACCACTGGCAATTCTGTTATCGTGATATGCGATACAAATTCCTGTAGTCTGGTTCCATATTGTAACATGTTTTCAATATCTAATATACCGCCAGGTGTCATAAATTTGTTGTCAAGTAAAAATATAAATGAGCTAGAATTATCTTTATGTGGAATGGATTACACAAGCTATGCAGAAAGCCTCTTCTCAGTAAACAATTACAAGAAAACGTACATAAATCTTACTAAATTAAAACAAATTATAGTCCCTCTTATGTAGTTTTAGTATGTAACATCTAATGTTTGTGATAAAAGTATGGATATACATATAAATATCATATACTTATTTCCATATTTAGTTTATATAATTTCCATCTTTGCATCATACCTTCAGCACTGTAAAACTGAAAATTAACTCAAGATTAGAAAAAGATTACTAATCTTATAATCAAACCTATTGGAAGGATTTTATAGTGTTGTGCCAAATTTTATCGGCAGAATACCGATAAATAACTAAATAAGAAATAACAAAAACAGGATATGACAGTAGATTGGCAGCAGAAACCGAAGATTTCAATTTTTCTATTTAAGTAGTGTTTGTGAAAGTCTATTAAAATTCTATGAATTAATCAATTTTATTCACATGTCGCCAATCTATTATTGGATTATCCTATTGAAACATTAATTAAATTTACTACTAATCTATTAGTGTAACATTAATATTTTGGATTTAGAATAAGTCTTGTATTTTCACTACACAGAAATTCTCATTGCAATATCTTTATCATAAAAATAATTTACATTTTCAATAGGAAGCTATTCATACCGCTAAAATAAGAACATATGTATCTTATCTTAATAATAAAAAAAATATTTTCTTTGTATATGATTATCTAAGCTCTTTCACAATTGTACTATACATTTCGTTGCAGGTAATCGGTATAATACAGCATAAGTGGAATGAAGTATATAAGGCCTATATAAAGAAAAAGATAAATTTATAAAAGCTGGTTTTTGTAAGTAAATATGTATCTTTCGTACATTTGTACTTAAAAAATTACTCCATATATGTATAAAAAATAATTAAATAGAAATTAAATATAGGTAGAAATCTGAATTATTTGTATACGTATATGTATAACATATATAGATATTTTAAATAATATACTTTTTAAATTTATGTTTGTGTTCTACATAAACATACATCACAATTAATTTGAGGAATGTATCAATTGTAAGAGGACTTATGATGGAAGTATCTCTAGACAGAAACAATAATTAATTTCTAATTAAAGTTTAACTAAACTGTGCGCGACTGAATAATTAAATATTTTCGCTGTAGATGTTTTCACATGTTCTAATGTTGCGTCACCATTGGTAAGATTTGACACTGTAACTTTGTTAGTTTTCTGTACAATCTGTCACGAAACGAATTCGTCTCAATCTTACAAAAGTTCTGCTTATTAAAACTATTTCAATATTTAAAACGATGACTTCACGGATTGTGGATAGAATCCAAAATTATATCTAAGCTGTTCAAGGAACACAAATGTGAGAATAGTTTGCGGTGCTAACCGAATAAATGCAGGTACGTATCCCTAAAAATAGAAACAATTTTCATCGAATGACCTTAAAAATTATTTGTTAATATTGATATAAGGAATCTTTCAACCATACTTACTTTAAAGAAAGCCAGTGGCCCGAGTTTGGCAGTATATAGGAAGATTTCCATTAGATTCTATACAGAAAATATAATAGTCGTGAATTTTACACTTTTTAAAAATTTATTTCATTTTGGATATACTTACCTTAAATTCTCCAGGCTTAGCATTCATTGCTCGTGTCTTCAAAACGTCTAAAGGTTGCGTAAGCGTTGTCGCAATAGCACCCTATCAGCAAAAAGGGAAATGTTATCGCTCTTTGACGCACGGACTCGGAATGCCGAATCTTCAGTATTTACAAACACTCACTGCTGATACACTGGATATAACGTGTGTCGAAGGATTATCCCGAAAATAGCCAGTTTGTAACAGCGTCGTTTTAATTTGATCATAAAAGCTCAATTGTCCGATAGTCATCAGCGCTGCTCTCATGGTCGCGGTCGAACATCCACTGAACAATTGGCGAACCCCTTCTTGTTGAATTACACGAAACAGTCCGTCCAGAGCGTGCTTATAACTGTGTGATAAAGGAATATATTAACGAGACCAGCAAAATATAGTAAGCAAGCATAAAGACGTCAGTTCCTACTTTCTCCTTAGTTCTGGCGCTATTTTGATATCATTCTGCATGCGTACATTAATCACATCACCGGGAGTTCCAAAAACACCGCCCGTGGCACCTGAAACTCCAGCCAACAGCAGCTTTTGGTAAAAAGGTAATGGGTGACCAGACGATTCGAGCGTCTGTTTGCCGACCTAAGATATTCAACAATATGACCTGTGTATAATAAATTTAAAAAAAAAAACTATTTATACATAAAGTTAGCGCGTGTAAGATTTACATGTACCGACCTCGTATGCGCCGAATCTTATTGTAGAATATGTAAGTTGGCGAAGTAGAGAAGCACTGAGTCCGTTGTATAAAGCCAATATTCCCTGTTTCCTGATTATTCCGATAGTAGAATTTACTATCGATAGCTTGCCTTCCTGTTGTGTTTGCAAGTGAACCTGGAAGAAAGATCCGACCGTTAAATGTTAGAAATCTCTCTGTGTCTGTTAGATGTATATGTACAAAGAAAGTTGATATTTATTAGTGAAACAATTGAATTTGAAACAATTTCTGATTATACAAAATGTACAAATTTATTGCCACACATGTAATATATTTCACTTATTTTTATTAACATAAGTTTAAAAATATTGATTTAAAAAAATATATAAACAAGACCTTCAGTAAATCCAGAGGATGGGTCACGCATGCAGCAGCTGCAGAAGAGATACCACCGAAGTACCAGCGTGACAATTTTTTACTTTTGTCAGTCATTGTTTCACGTATGTTTTCTACCTTACATCAAGCGACAATTAAGAACATATCTGTTGCGTTGATAATGACACTGTAAATAGAATGATTAATTAAAATCTATACTGATTTGTCAAAAAAGTAACTTATCTTACCTGAAAAATTAATGTATGCTAATAAGACGGAATGTTAGTACATCAGTCATCGTGTAGAAACGGCGTCTTTCATTTCGACATCGAAAATAGTTACACGGGAAAAAAGAGGCTGAAAAATGATAATATCAAACTTAACGATGATCACAAGATAGAAAGATATGTATTTCTCAAATGAATGAAAAATAATGCATTTCTTTTGTATGTATCTTTTGTATTCTTAAGAAATAATTGTAACGACGATCATTCTCTTTGCTAGTAGAAGTTAAAACTCAAATGAAAGGCGATTAGTTGACATCAAACTGGCATTGTGATTGGTGAGCTGCAAGCCGACTTGGTTTGTCAGACTTTAAACCGCAGTGATTCACCAACTTTTTTGAAATCTAAATTCGATTTCCATTTAGGGGTTTTAATAAATATCATCTCAACTTGTGAGATGAAGAATTTATTGCGAAAAATATTACCTCAGCCAGGATTAGAGGTAATATTTTTCGCAATAAATTCTTCATCTCACAAGTTGAGATGATATTTATTAAAACCCCTAAATGGAAATCGAATTTAGATTTCAAAAAAGTTGGTGAATCACTGCGGTTTAAAGTCTGACAAACCAAGTCGGCTTGCAGCTCACCAATCACAATGCCAGTTTGATGTTAACTAATCGCCTTTCATTTAAGAAATAATGTTAAATATTCCCAGATTTCCTTTTTTAAAATCAGAAATTGTCATTGAAATATACACGATCCAGTGTACTACGATCTCTTACGCAAATGTAAGCCAGAAATTCTCGCTGAAGGAGTTACTCGAGTCGAGTGCTAAAATTAAAGCCAATTAATACCACGATAAAAGCGATCTCGCGATAACTGCGGGATATCTAGACGCGTGATTGGCACGCATTTGTGGGGGAGGTGGAATAAAAGAAATCAAGCGCGGTCAGTTGCTACGTTTGCATAATTAAGTAAATTCGCAATCGAATCTTTGCATAATAAAAACATATATATATAAGACAAAAGCTGAAAAATCACTTATTGCGACAATCGACAATTAACAATTGTAATAGATGTAAATAAAAGCGTCGTTTGCAAGTTCTGTAGGTTGAGGAAACATATACTTGTCTGATTGTTGTAAGAAAAAAAAATCGCAACAACCAGCGATCGTTGGAAATTGAAAAACAGTGGAAAGTTTTAAGCTTCTTTTCTCTGCTAATGATTTTATCGCTTTCTTATTATAAACTTAAAGTTGAACTGAGATTAAAGTTAACCAGCATTGAGATATTATACGAAAATGAACGTTAGACGGCCAAATTTGTCGAAAGCTTTTGCAAAGTCTGCCAATTTTATTGGCGGGACGCCAGCAAAAATATAGCGGAACCTGCTAGCAAAACATGATATAATAAATCGATCCAGAATCCACTGTTTTATAATCGTTCAAACGATTTAGGCCCGGTTGCACCAACGTCATTTTAGTTTTAAGCGAGACTTAAATATATGTTTCAAAATAATAAGTGTGGATTCCTGTCTTTTGAGCCCAAATTATATGACAACAAAGACAACTTACAAATAAAAATACATATATTTCAAATTTGTGTCTATATAATCATTGATATAAAACAAATAAATTACATTAAATTAATCCCGAACGCGTTTCAGACTCACAGAGTCCTCTTCAGCAGGAGCTAAATATATGTTTGTCTTTATTTATTTAGAAAGAAAGATAAACATAGATATATATTTAAGTCTCGCTTAAAACTAAAATGATGTTAGTGCAACCGGGTCTTATTTCGATAGATTTTGCTCAGTTTTCGCGGTTGACTTGTCGTCAGATTACGTCAGCAGATTTTGCTGATAGAAACGTGCGTGATGCGGACGTGATTGACGCCAATCTATCACGACGTACTGCCAACATTTCGCTCCCTGAATTCGATTTCGTCTTAAAGATTCGATGATCGGCGAGTGCGGGCTAATTTTGTCGAAAGTTAATTTTATCGATTCAGATTTCCGTTATCAAATATCCGTGTTCCTCTACATATGAGGCACCAGTAGCTCCTCACTCATTCGAAGCAAATTCCATTTTTACTCGTTCTAAAAAAAGGGGCAAATTTAATGTGTTTCTTTAAACTGTCTCTCCCCTCGCAGGTCGATTGAACTGGAAATCGAAACTGGATCGTCATTCGATTACCTTGAACTTCCTGAACGAGAAAAAAAAACGCAAAGTATACTCACGTAGCAGCTCGGCTACGAGGAGAGGGAAACGTTCCGATCCAGTCGACGGCTGGACTCCGACTGATGTAATCGGATGTAAAACGTTCCAGAGAAATGGAAAGAGTTAAGAGGCTGTGAGATGACGTGCCGCAGGCGCACGACGCGGATCAGCTGTCGACCACGTGCAATTGTACCATCTTCGTCCATGCGACGACCGGGTGTCCCCAATGGACACGGAGAGTGCCCGTGAGAGAGGTGGAAGTGTAAAAAAATGGAATGCGCCGGTAGTGTTGCACGCCCGTCGTCCTCCCCATCGCCGGTGTTCCCGCTTATCATCTGGAGGGATAAGCGGCCATGTTGATTTGCACGGCGAGTTTGTTCGGAAATTAACAAGTCGCGATCACATGTTGTACGTCGTTTAAAAATAGATCTCATTTCAAAGCTACAGAATCCGCCTGGGATTTCTAGTACTTGACGCTTCTATATGGGTTTTTTTTATATTTAGTCCGTTATCTAGATTAATTGTGTAAATGCCCAGCGACCTAACCTATACTAACAGTAACGTAACATCAAGGTTATAATTTCCCGCTCAACAATGTAACCGTGACGCACGCGTTATATCACATTTACTTTTTTTATTTTTTTATCGCATTTATTTTATAGTGTAGGAAATTATAGCGTAATGTTACGCCGCTTTTAATTGATGTTTGCTGGATTATTGTATAATGTTTAGTTAATTATTTTATGTTATTGTATATCGAATATCTTTTTTTCATTCGTAAACTTGAAAATTAAGCATATAATTATACGTTATAATTAAAGTATATGAAATAATATACTTTCAAAAAAAAAGTGAATCGAAAAGATCGAGAATTATTGCATAATTAACCTTGGCTGGTAAACTATTTTTTGGCACCTTTATATGGTAAACATGGGTCTTTCGCGTCCGACGCTTTAAAAAGTACTTGAAAGTGCTAAAAAAAATCTGAAAAAATTCATGGTGCTTCTTTAACTATCCTAGTATAAGGATCAATCGCTATATTGATGATTTATTAATTTGTTTAAACAATATATTTGTTTGAACAAATAAAAACGTGGAAAATGTACTGTTTTATTTAAAAAATCATAACTTTTGATCAAATTAATATTTTTAAAAATTTCAAAAAGGAAATTAAAGCTTAGGAATAGTACTTTCAAGAAAAAAATATTGCAAATATGTACCAATTAAATAAATGCTTAAGTTTTCAACATGAAAATCGCGTTTTTTCGAAGTACGTAAAAAGGTATTATTTACAATAAAATAGACATAATTTCATTTTTTACTCAATTTTATTCATACAAATTATCATAGACATTGTCTATTTTTACCAAAAACAAGAAAAAATACAAAAATAAAAAAATACAAAAATTATAAGGCCATTATAAATAATCACGGCATGTAGAGACCTGTGCTCTTCGCATACAGGCTTATGGCACTTAACGCAACACATATTAGTTTTTTTGTCTTTCTTGACGTCACAAAAGGTGCAACACTTTCATTTTTCCAATTTCTGGGGCCCAATGTACTTTACTCACCTTGTACTTTTGGCACCTTTAACTGGTAAACATGGGTCGTTCGTGCCTTTTCCAAATTTTGACTGGCTCATACAGAAGCTGTTCGCACAATAAAACATCGGCATTTGGGGAGCTAGTAGTATACTAGTATACAATTTTTTTCAGCATAGTTTTGCCCCGCCCCTTACCCCCCCTCCCGAGCTAGCAAAGGAAGAAAGTTTCGACAAGGCACGAACGACCCATGTTTACCAGCCGAGGGTTAAAAATTTTAGGATAAGTAATTTCGATATAATTAGAGTTTAATTGTCAGTACCGTTTTAAATTCGAAACAAGAAATTCAGTGATACTTGCTAAACACCACAAGTATGTACTTTGCAACACTTTTTTTTAAATTCAACCATGTGTTTTGTTTACACCAATTGTTTGATTTCATTATCTTCTGTGCAAAAAGTATCAAGATAAGATTATCGAAAACTGAATGTTTCTCAAGATATTTTGTATTTTATGTCAAAATACTGTATCTTTCAAGCCTCGTAACTCAAAAAGTACTTTATGAAAAAATACTTTATTTAGTGTTCTCGAGATAAGCTATAAGAATATGCAATAAAAAATTGAGGTTTCCATTTTAAAAAATAATATTGGCCTTGACCTCGCCTTGACCCCTCCACCCAAGGTCAAACGGATATGATCATTGAATAGAACTTTTAAAACCCTACAATTTTGGTTGGAAACATTTTTCTTAGAAACATTTCATTTTCGAGATATTTGACCGTTTCCAAACCTAACACCCTGTATGTACACATTAAATGCACTTTCCTAATCTAAGATGTTGTATTAAACCTGAGAAGCTTTCGTAACGAAAAATAAACGACATCGAAAAACATGCCAGGTTGTTGCGTGGAGGGCTACAAAAATTGAAGCGAAAAAGATTTTTCGTTTATTTTGCATCCCAACAGACGAAAATAACAACGAAAGACGCGAAGAATGGCTGAAATTAATTGGCAAAAATACATTGTAGCAAAGGCAAAAACTTTAAACATTGCGAGCGTTGTTTTAATCCTCTTGTAACTAATTGATTTAAATAATACATAAGTTTTTTTCACAAGACTTAGACAGTGTAAGGAAAATATTTTAATATTTCCAACCTATGAATGTATATAACATTATACATATATAAGTATGAATTATTATTTAGAAAAAATGAAACTAAATTAATTTCAAATGACTTACAAGTTACACAGTTTGTGTAAATGTTTTCACAACTTTGTCCTACAAGTTTTATTCCATCGTGCCACAACATTATTTATAAACTTATAAAAACGTTTATTAGCACGAATTCACTTTTTCCTAAAAAAGGAAACTATTAATATTATAAAAAATGCTAACTTACGGTTTTTCTTTTTATTCACAAAATATTTGATTGGCAAGAAAGTAATTTCGGATATATATATATATATATAGCATTTTTTATAATATTAATAGTTTCCTTTTTTAGGAAAAAAGGAAACTATTAATATGTGAATTCGTGCTAATAAACGTTTTTATAAGTTTATAAATAATGTTGTGACATATATATATATATATATATACACACTATATAAATATATACTATATAAATATATACTATATAAATATATAATTTGAATAAGCCGCGTATTGGAGCCAAAATGGCAGATAATTGCGATACTTCGTATATCTAGTAACTTTACTTCGGAGTACTTCAGAACCAGCGTGTCGCTTCTGTCGACTGCCTCGTGACCACAGCATCAGTGCTCCATAAAATAAGCGGATCGTGCATCAGCGCTGGTTAGAGTCGATTGAAACGGTATCGGGGGCGTGTAGTCGGCGGACTGAGCGTGCTCGGCGAGGTTTGTGATTATTTTCTTAACATCGGGCAAGACCCGCCGTCGCCGTTTGTCGTCGCAGCTCCCTCAATTCGCGCGCGAACATGTTTCATCTGCGGAGCCTCACGCGGTCGTCGTCGATCGCCCTGAAGCAACCGCCGAGTAACGCTGACGTGCAGAGCGTGCTGACGCGAGTCACGCCGGTCGCCTGGCAAGCGGCGGTGGCCTGCCGCGGCTATGCCGACCACCAGATCCCGGATCGCCTCAAGGACGTGCCCGATGCGCCGAACCCGCGATTTTTCGACATGGTGGAGTACTTCTTTCATCGCGCCTGCCAGATCATCGAGGACAAGCTGGTCGACGATATCGGCAAGCGGTCACGTGTCGCGATCGAGGAGCGCAAGAAGAAGGTCAAGGGAATCCTGATGTTGATGCAGCCCTGCGACCACATACTCGAGACCGTGTTCCCGCTCAGGCGCGACTCCGGCGACTACGAGATGATCACCGGGTATCGCGCTCAGCACTCCACCCATCGAACGCCGTGCAAAGGAGGTAGGAGGCCGGCGCGAGGCATTTCTATTTCTTGTTACTGACAATATACCTTTGGATGACAATGCTATTGGTGATAATTAACTTGTTAAGTTAATTAACTTGAAAGAAATACAGAGGCCAAATAGGAAACGTGATCGAGCAACAACAAGGATGTCCTTTTTTTATTTTTAAAAATATATCCGACAAGAGTTAACTCAACTATATTTAGTTATTTAAATTTTTTTAAACTTATAATATTTCCTAAATTATAATATTATAATATTAACTTTAAACTTATATTTAAAAAATTTAGTTGAGTTAAAATTAGTTAATTTCTCTCTTTTTTTACAGCCTCAGTGAGTCGGAAACTGATCAAATCGTTGTCATGACTTTGAGAATTCACTTCGTAAATGAGAATATCTGTAGCATCTGATAATATCTGCTACATCAGGATAGCGTAGATATTTATTCGTTTATACCTATAGAACGGAATACTTTTCAGCAACATTGTAGTAATGTTGTAACGTTGTTGCAATGTTGATGAAATATTCAAATGTCGCTGCAACGTTGCTGGAACGTTGCTATTCTGTACTGTATGGGTATGTTGATATCGGAAGACTATTTTCGTGGATCGTTTTTGTTGAATTGGTCTTAATCGCTGTGTAATATATTTGATCAGTTTCGCAAGTTGCTGTATTTAATATTGATGAAGCTTAAGGGCTAATGACTTTGTTGGACAAAGTTTCATTAACTTAATTAATGATTCAACCGGCACAAGTGTTTACAGCGAAATTTTTAACTGTGTAATTTATCGTTCCTTAATCTTTCTTCCTATGTAATTATTTTGTAAGCTTTGATAATTCTAGCCAATAATAACAAGTAGATGTTTTATTTGATAAGTTATCTAAATTTGATTAAGTTAATTAGAGTTCGTTCGAAATCATCCTAAGGACCAACATATGATGAACAATGATAATAAGAAAGAGAATGGAAGGAAAATCAAACGTAAAAAATTAGAAACTGGAAATTAATAATTATCTTTTTATTATGGACTGAAAAATTCAGTCTAGATAGTGATAATAGGTGGAAAAATCCATAGTCTGGATGAACGGAAAAATTCAATGAGATTAAAGAAACTATCTGTGAGTTTACTTTTCTCGTTGTTAGGATAAAACTCAGATAACTATTCCTGGGCTGCTGATTCAAAAGAAGTCAAATTGTCGATTCCTGTGAGATATTTTGTAGTTTTGACTCAAGTATACTGAACATTCTTATTTTTCCAAGATATTTGAAACTATGCTGATGGGAAGCGAAGCAAAGATACTATCGTTAACGCACGTATTGATAACGCACGTACTGATGTGCTTTTTCTTTCCACATGATCTCGTACGTAATAATACGCTATCACTGTAAATACCTTCAGAGATATATTTCATGTAACATGTGACCGTCTATTTTTATTAAAAAAGGTATGAATTTATAATATGCTTCGTATTTGTATTGTTTTCATCTATTTACTTTTATCATTTTTTGTTTCGTTTGTATTTTAAAGAGTAAAAAAGACAGTTAATAAATAATTAATATTTGAAATATACATTAATATTATTCGAAAGAATATTGTATGTATATGTATTAATTTATGTTAATATATGTATTTTTTCTTTGTATCTCTTTAGAGAAATCATATCACATATTTTTCATTTTATTGAGCAGATTTTAAGTAAATATCAAAATAGCGCGAATGTACACAATGTATACAAGACTAAAACAAACTAATATATTATATATGGAATATAATTCCATATATTCATAGATATGAAAATATGGTTGGCGATAATTGTTTCTCTAAATATATAGCTATATGATTATCGTTGGAACGAAAGAGTTAAACGCGTATATCTTTTTTTATCTCTTTATAAAAAAGATTTATGCAATACAGTACGATACATTTTTTATAAAATGTCTTACAAAAAAATATACACCTGCATATACATTCGATTAAATTCTTACGACGAGAAAATTATAATTTTTTGCAATTCTTCGCGTTAATTGCAATAATTTATCTACACAAGGAAAAAAAATAGTCTTTGTATCGCGTTACGCTGCTAATGAATTAAATGCTTCTCACATTCGTTAGATCTCTTGTTTCAGTCTGTTGTAGACTGAACTAACAGAAAGGGGAACGTTGTACATACGTAGACACAATACGTAGGCACAATAGTTTGTAAATAACGTTTAAGTGGAAAATCATGGGTGGCACAATTACGATCGATACTTTTATATAATGGTATAATCACCATTACATCATGTTTGCTAAATCGAGATATCGTTTATTCATCGTGAGAAGTCGGAAATGTTCACGGATGAATAAACTAATTCCCCGAAGATTCATTACTACATGCAAATTATTAGGATAATATTACATTTGCCGTCCGACAGATTTTTTAAGTGTATTGATTGGCTACAAAATAGAAAACTTCTTAAGAACTTATTTATCCTGCAATCAATCAACACGCTTGAAAAATTGTCGTACAATGAATTAATACGTTTACAATGTGTGTTCTGCAGGAAGTCGAGTTTGTTTGAGTCGGAACAGAAAACGAAGATTAATATATTACATATTTTGAAAATTTTTTGTATTGTGTTTTAAAAGAAAAGAAAAAAAGGTTTCTGAAAGCGATTTCTCTAGCCCGAAAAACATTTCAGACAGCTATAAAAGGACTTTCTTCTGCCTAATAAATCTCTTAGGTATACTGACCTTTATCTTGTTTTTTCAATTTCCAAAGAGATTTTCTCTTTCAAAAAATCATATCAATCACTGTTTTGTAAGATATATCACGTTATGGGTTATTATTTTAACAAACATCCGTCTTCCTTATTTAACGCAGATTTGTCTCAAGATGAGATAAGATAAGTTTCTTAGTAATTTGTAGTGCATACGCTTTAAAAATAGCATAATAATAGTAATTTTATTTGTTAGATGTATTGTCGTGAATAAAGTTTAGTCAAAAGAGATTTTTTATTTATTCAATATTACGTCGCGTTTTGCACGCAATACTAAGCGCTTTCTGAAGCTTGTTGAAGCTTCATACCAGGACTAATATTGCCTGAACGACTGCCCTAAAATAAATTAATTGATGGCGGGCACGTTTAATGAGACATGATATTTCGGATGAATGAGTTTCTAGAACAAGTTCTTGGTGAAATTTTTTGTGAACATTGTGTCAAGTTATTCAATTCATTTCATCTTGTATTATACAAAATGTATGTATAATTTATCATTTGCTTCTAATTTTATACCTGCAAATATGCCGTGAAATGAGTAAAAAAGAAAAAAGCCGAAATTATAAACTAATTACGCACTTTGATAAAATTAAAGAATTTATATTTTGAAAATTTATATTTACATTTTTAATTTATATTTATTTATTTAAAAAATGGAAACAATTTAATGTTTGCTCGTATAATCATATTTCAATTGAGATAGAGATAGAGATAATGAGATGAAAAATTAAAATTGATAATAATAGATGATGTAACAAAACAAACTATTTATTCATTGTTATAAAAGGTACTTGAAAAGAGGTGTCAAGTGGCATTCCAGCTGTCGTTAAAAAAATTCATTATCGAGGCATCATTAACATCGTGAAATTTTAGAAGTAGAATACAAATTGGAGAGCAAATGAAATATGATTATCTGCGTGGAAAAATGTTTGTGAAACATCAGCAATATTATTTTTAGCTTCTTTTTTCAGCTTTGCTGTTACGGACGGTTCTTACGATAATAACTGAAGAACAAAAATATATCATATGCTTGTACACTTTTTAGCTTTTCATATAATAATTTTATTCTATTAGAATATATGTACAAAATATGTATATAAGATCAATTTTTTTTTTACAAAAAACATTGTTGAGATTCCAATTTTTGAATAAGTTGCAGTTAAGAATTTCTCATCAAAGATTTTACGATTTAATTAATTCTAAATAAATTTTATTTTTGGAATTTGAATCTTATGTTTTTTTAAATACATGTATGTATATGTCAAACTATTTCGTAAACTATTTTTTTTTATTTTAATTTTTATATATAGAGAAATAGAATTATGTATATGAATTATGAAAAGAAATTACACTTTATTTTAAAAGATATTAATAATGTTATATGATATCTTACAGAAAATTTATAGTATAAAAAATTTGTTACATATTTATATTTCTTATTTTAGATTTCTCCTTACTAAAATTCGTAAAATTTTTATTTGGAAGATATTTTCTTAAATACGAAAATACGAAATAACACTGAGATCTTTGAGATCTGTTTAAAATGGTATATTAATTGATGTAGAAAAAGACATTGTATATATGACTTTACATTTGAAGAAAAAATACAAGTGTATTATAGATGCATAATAGTATAATTATGTGCAGAGGACATTCAGGATCATAAAGAGTCATAAAAAAATTTTTCTTGCCGTGTATTTTACACGTGCAAACATTGTTAAATCATGAAAAAACTGAACTTATATAAACTTTTTTAATATCTGTGTCAAAGTATCAGGATAAAGTATTTTGTTTTTTGTTTTAATGATTTTATCTACTTGAACTTAATACTTGAACTTAATACTTGAACTAACGTAACAATATAACTGTTTTCTAACAGTTGGTTTCAATATATATAATACCACACGTATTCAACACTTTGTAACAGAGATATAAAATTTCAAAATTGACAGCATTGAACAGCAAATTCCTCTTTACATAACATTTTAAATACGCTTTATTTATATCTGAAAAATGAATTAATTAAGGGATATTTTTATTATAGGTATCCGTTTCTCGATGGACGTTTCACGGGACGAAGTTAAAGCTCTGTCGGCCTTGATGACATTCAAATGTGCGTGTGTCGACGTACCGTTTGGTGGCGCAAAAGCCGGAATTAAAATCAACCCAAAGAACTATTCGGAGCACGAACTGGAGAAAATTACTAGAAGATTTACATTGGAATTAGCAAAAAAGGGATTCATCGGTAAGAGTTTGCGTTGAACTAAAGAATAAAAAAATAATAGAAAATAATTTTCTTCTCTTGGTTCGGCCGAGACTTCAATGAAGAAAATCTCTGATGTAACATCACTATAAACGATACGAGCGGAGGCGTGACGTTTGCACGATAATTTTAGTCGCTGAGATGTGAAAATGTTTTAGGCTTCACCACTGCTCTCATAATGCCTATCACTAGAGGCATTATATACAGACTTCATCGTCATTGCGTCACAAACCAAACGCGTTGTTAAAGCACAGCTGGCAGTATTGGCTGATTGTCATGAAGATTTATTAGCGAACTGTATAAGCGAATGCAGCGAGTAGATTTTAACGTGCACTTTACTTACTATTATTTTTGTTCGTGTGAAATATTTGTGCGAGAAAAACTAATATAAATAGTACATACATAAATAAATGTGCTAAATATACTGGTTCAAAATTATAAATATGGCACGTATAAACAAGTTAATATCAAGTTTTATATAGTAGGTTTGCTAGGAGTATAATTAACATTGTATTATTTATTTTGTCTGGTTTGAAGAAGTTAATTATTATTAAACTTACTCGCAGTAATCTTGTATACACTTGAGACACACACACACAACTTTCAAACTATAAGAATTAAGAGATTTTTCATGAAAAAAAAATAAATTGAAAATTGAACGTATGAAACTTCTCAACTTCTTCTTATATGAAACTTCTCAACAAATACCAACTAACAGTAACATTACATCAATATTTTCTTGCTCAACAATCTGTTATGTACAACATGTATTCTATTGCACTTGTATTGTTGAGTGAGAAATTATAATATTGATGTAATGTTACTGTTAGTTGGTAGTTGCTCGGTTTGTTTTCGAGAGCTAAATAAGTGAAATTTATAAAGTTAATAATAGGGAAGATTCCATTTGCCAACAAAATTTGCTAATAGAATCAAGCAACGTGTTTGTGTGCGAACGCGCGAGTATGTGTACGTGTGTGACTGTGTAATCTCAAGTTATTATAGGCAATAATGCTTGCTAAGCAATCTCAATGTGCACATCTCTATGTGCTTAGTAATCTAATCTGATCTAAAGCAATCTGATCTAACCAACGTTATTGGCAATTATTCTGTCGAAACGAAGAAAATTCGTCGTCCATGTATTTATATTTTTATAAGATTGAATGACAACAATCTCGCTTTCAACAATCTCGCGCATCATATTTCATTTCAAAGTTCTCTCACCCGTGGTTACTGATACATAAAAGTAACAACATTTAGAAATGAAAGTATAAAATATTCTGAAATCGAAGAAGTTATGTATTACTTTTATTTTTTAATAGGGAAAAATCTTTATCTTTTTGTATTTTGATAACCGCTAATGAGATAAATTTGTACAATAAAGTGCATAAGTTAGGTTTAGAACTTAAAAAAGAAAAGCGTGAAAATACTATATGTTATTAATTTTTTATTTTTGAAATTATTTCAAAACAAAGTTATTTCTTGTAAAAAAATTTTATTTTACATTTTTAGCTTATTGTTTCATAAAGTATTTCAAATACTGAAATAAATACAATTTTTAATTATTTTTGAAACTATATTAATGAATTATATTTAAAAATAAGTAAAATTTAAAAAATTTTTTGTCATATTTTTTACTTTATTACTTATTTCAAGATATTTCAGTATTAAATTAGAATATTTATATATTAACGAAATATGTTGGGATTTTATAAATTAAAAAAAAAATCTTATCTATTTCTACATCTTTATTATATTTCTATAGTAAGAATTTATTTGTATTTTCCAGGACCTGGAGTTGATGTTCCTGCCCCCGATATGGGTACAGGCGAACGGGAAATGTCTTGGATAGCTGATACTTACGCAAAAACTATTGGCCATCTTGACATCAACGCTCATGCTTGTGTTACTGGCAAACCCATCAATCAAGGTGGTATTCATGGTCGTATCTCTGCGACAGGACGTGGAGTATTTCATGGATTAGAAAATTTCATCAATGAAGCTAATTATATGAGCATGATCGGTATGTGAATTGAGTAGATATTGTATTAATTGCCAATATCGAATAATATTAAATTGTTTACAAATTACAATGTAAAATTAAACATTGTGTGAATTATATTTTTTTTTAGTCATTATTTTATCAGCAAAATTTTCTTCATCATCAAATAAATTTTACATTGAAATCATGAAAATTTAAGCCTATATCTGCTACTTAGTATCATTTTATAGCATCTCAAAATTTAAAGGCTATTTTTAAAGGCTCATTAGCACATAAATAATGAAGTATAATAATCCATAGGTACGACTCCTGGTTGGGGAGGCAAAACATTTATTCTTCAAGGTTTCGGTAATGTCGGCTTGCATTCTATGCGTTATTTACATCGCGCGGGTGCCGCATGCATAGGTGTGATCGAACACGATGGATCCATTTATAATTCAGAGGGTATCGATCCAAAGGTAACAACAGTTGACTCCAAAATTGTTCAAGTCTAAAATTGTTCAATTTTTTGTATCACAAATTACACGGCAAAATCGATGATAAAAGTCCTTTTCTTTTACATTGATATTTACTCATAGTTATTTCTATGCATTTCAGGAATTGGAAGAATATCGCATAGAAAACGGTACTATCGTTGGCTTTCCCGGGGCCAAGCCATACGAAGGCGAAAATCTTATGTACGAACCATGTGATATATTTATACCTGCTGCTATAGAGAAAGTAATTACCAAAGAGAATGCTGGACGTATCCAGGTAAATATTATTTTACCATACCATCTTATTTTGTATACCATAATTGTTGATTACTGTATATGGGGAAAAGTTATATTCAATAACATTTATATTGATATTGAATCAAATTTTACTTAATTGAATATAAAAAGCATTAAAATTATCTTCTTGGGATTGTATCTGTGGATTTCTTGGAAGTGTATCTTTATTTTTCATATTTTGTATATTATTTTAAAAATTATTGAAAAATAATTGAGTTGACATACCATTTGCATAATAGTGAGATTTTAAAAGATTTCAGACAGTAAAAAAATGATAATTAATCCAAATTATATTTTTGAAGGCAAAGATTATCGCAGAAGCTGCTAATGGACCAACTACTCCTGCCGCAGATAAGATTCTGATTGAGAGAAACATTCTTGTAATCCCGGATTTATACATTAACGCCGGTGGTGTTACAGTCTCGTTCTTTGAGTGGTTAAAGAACTTGAATCACGTATCATATGGCCGTCTTACTTTTAAATACGAAAGGGAGTCTAATTATCATCTTTTAGGTAAATAACAAATTTAATTTGATGTGATGCGATGAATTAAGTTTGATGCACAAACCTTTGCAGCCTTTGAAAACGAATAATTTACAAATTTATTTTTATAGAATCCGTGCAAGAGTCTCTAGAGCGTAGATTTGGTCGCGTTGGCGGCCGTATTCCCGTTACACCGTCCGAGGCCTTCCAGAAACGTATATCTGGCGCTTCCGAAAAAGACATTGTCCACTCTGGTTTAGACTATACGATGGAGAGATCCGCTAGGGTGATTAATTAGACTAATCGATGTAAATTAAACAAAGCAAAATCCAACTCGCAACTAAATATTCCTTTTTTTAATAGGCTATTATGAAGACTGCCATGAAATTCAATCTGGGACTCGACTTGAGGACAGCCGCATACGCTAATTCAATTGAGAAGATATTTACTACCTATTCGGAAGCTGGTCTTGCTTTTTAAATCTTTTAGCCATTAGAATGCATCGTAACCAACGATAAAGTCAGTTTTTACTGTATAAGTTGCAAGAAGCGATCTGGACTTATCATCCAAAAGAAGATATTCATTAACAGTTGACAGTTACGCCAAGTCAAGAGTAAAACTTGCGATGGAAGCGTATCTCATGCAGAATCATTACTTGTCACATTATGCATTGTAACGGTTTGCCTAGTTACAGTTTGATAGTCATATAAATCAGATCATTAGGTAACAATACGAAATAATTTTCAAAAGATTGATAGCGACCATTTTTTTTCTCTAAAGTAGGAAGGTCAGGATGCCTCAATGCATTTTTATATCTCACTTTTTACGTATATACGAAAAAGTATTGTTATACAAGGTGTTCTATGGCAAGTTGCTGAAACTAATTAGCTCTTATTCTGTAACGCATTCTGTAACAGATATTTAAAAAAATAAAACTGGAATTGCCATTTATCAATTTTATTTAAGTATACTATTTTGTATGGAAATTTTTATTCTTAATTTCAATTATTGATTTTATAAAAAATAATAAAAATCAGACATTCTGATGATACATGTTTTTGAAGTGTGCATTGTTACTATTTAAACAAAAATTAATTCTTTTGAAAATTGTATTAGGTGTACAACTTAGTTCGGTCCGTTTTTAAAAGATGGCTCTAGGTGCTGGTTGACGGCGACAGCTGATTTTTGCTGTATCGTGAACTGTCAACCAAATATTGTTTACAAGCCTTTGAGTTTTGCACAACAAGTTTAATTTTTACTGCGTTGAAAATGTCGAGTTTCGTTCCAAATAAGCACCATTTGCGGGAAGTTTTGATTTTCTGTTTCAATTGGAAGAAAAGTGCAGCTGAAGCGCATCGAATGCTTGTGGAAGTGTATGGTGAATCTGCACCATCGGATAAATCTTGCAGAGAATGGTTTCGACGATTTAAAAGTGGTGATTTTAGTGTTGAAGACAAAGAGCGTTCGGGTCAACCGAAAAAGTTTGAAGATGAAGAATTAGAAACATTACTCGATCAAGATTCGTGTCAAACGCAAAAAGAGCTCGCAAAAACATTGGAAGTTACTCAACAAGCTATTTCGAAACGACTCAAAGCTGCGGGATACATCCAAAAGCAAAAAAACGGACCGAATTAAGTTGTACACCCAATATAAAACTTGTAAATAATCATCACCAGCTGTCCATATGCGTTACAGAATAAGAAGTTTCAGCAATTTCTTGTGGGATATCATGTACAAAGTTGCCATTGATAATTCACTATTTATGAATATATTATTATACGAATAGCGAATTTATAATTCGCTATTTCTCTTAAATATGCCGATATAACGATATTGCTGTATTTCCGATATTACACTCACATAAAGAAAATATTGATGATTTTATCTTACGACAAGATTGGCTCTTACAGAGCAAAGAAAGCGATGAACGATATTTCTGGTCAGACATGATGTTGCAACATAATTGTTATATACATGCGATATTCTGTTAATAAAGATACTCAATTCTGAAAGTAAACCGTTTTTCATATATGAATATGAAAATGAGTCGTTTGTAATTGCGTTTGATATATCATGTACGTATTAACAGATGCTATCGTAACGAGTATGTAGTATTTGTCGATATACTTTGCAAGTATAAAAATAAGAAAACCGATCATGATTAATACCGTTTTGATTTAATTTGAATTGGTTATTGACCTCGTACTTTCTGTCTATATCCTTGACTTGCGTTCCTTATTAGATATATATATATATATATATATAAGGAGGTAAGTTCGTCTGCAAATGGTTTCCTTCTCACATGCATTATTCAAAACAATGAATCTTGCATAAAATACGTACGTGTTTTACCTCATACGATTTTTCGACATTAAATATAATATAAGTGCCGTCAAAATAGAATAAATTTATCTTTTACTAAAAAAAAAAAGGTGATTTATTGACTTTATGCGAATAATTTCTTCATATGATGAAAAAATGAAAAAAAAAAAAATATATATATAAAGATTATAAGAGTTGTTTATCTAAGTGCTAAGTATTTGTTGCTATCCAATAATAACAACAAAATTATTTTTACTGTTTCTATCAGCTAGTTATCATCTCATACAGTACATAACACTAAAAGATGACGAAATCTTTTCTCTTCTGAAGAGAAAATCGGTTCCGCCGAAGTCAGAAATTCTTCTTTCTTTGTAAATTATATTACCATATTAAACTTAAAATAAAATTTAAGAATATTTTTGTATACATTTTTAATAATTTTTTGGAATATATCAAATTCATGATAAAATAGTTAATAAATTTGACTTAAGTTAAGTTAAGTTGACTTAAGTTAAGTCTCGTCGGTACCGATCTCTTATGTTCTTACAATTTGCTGCTTTCATAAGTCTTGGAAATTGCATCCATTGAATCAAAGGTAATACTCCTCTTGTAAGTTAAAACACTTTTTTTCTGTCGAACGCATTGTTAAGAATTAATTTCAATGATTCAAAATTATTTTATAGTGTTACATTGAAATTAGTTTTTAACGAATTGATTTTGTTTTGTATGCAGATTCATATACTGAAGAAATGCCGAAACTTAAGAGTTTCTGTAAATTATCGCGTAGACAGCAAAATCGTCGCTTAAACCAGACAGAAAATTGTGAAAGTTTTATAAAAGAAAATATTAGTAATGAAAATATTGAAAATATATAACAAGACATAATTTATTGCTTAATGAAGAAAATGATAATAATAATAATAATAATAGTAATGATTGTGTCACTGACCATCGTTTAGTTTATAATGTTTCTAATATTTTTTCTCGAAATGTTGCTAATCAGCCAACTATAACAGGTATTCCCTTTTTTTCTGAACAAGAAAAAAATTAAGATATGTTTGCTTTGAATTTGTTAGAGTGCCAACAAATTTTGAAGATCTTGATAAACAGAAAGCTACGGAATTTATAGTCTTTTAATTCTATCTCGGTCCTGTTTTACTATTTAATTATCTTCCATTCTAATTATATCATGCATTTCGTAGTATTTCAATGTGCAATTAGAATACTATTGTCAGATGTAAACGCACATAATTGTGCGTGGGTTATCGCGCGATGGAATATTCTCATTCCCATCCGCAGCGGGCGAATTTCGCGACGTGATGCCGCAAATAGAGTCTGTGGGTGAACAAAATAACACGTGCTGCGAAACTGCCAGCGGACGTGCGTGGGTGATACCTACGGTTGTACCCGCGAGGCGCACCAAAGTCGCGTGTACCAGCCATTCGTCGGGGCGGCGCCCGGACCGTTCTATAAAGCGTCGCGACGCCGTGACGACGACTTCACTCCTGTTCTGCCCTTGTCTATTCCACCCCCGTCAACGTGTCGTCGGCGCAGTGAGACAAGGTGAAGGAAATAAAAATCGCTCTCTCTCTCTCTCTCTGTCCATCCTCCGGGCGCGAATCCGAGTAATTGTTCAATTGTTCAATTATATCCTTATTAAACCGACCTGTTACGCGTCGCTGTTACCCGCCGCCGACGAGTGAAAAAAAAAATCTAATCCTTCCCGGCGAGAGGGATGCTCCCAAAAGCGCAGGACGGGGCGAGAGTGAACGACCTCTCGGTGCATCGCGAATTCGCGTCTGTTCAAGCTCCAAGGTGAAACGAGAATAGATGCCGAGTGTTTGCGTGTTTGATGACTCGTGATTTAATCATCAAGCGTCACATCACATGGTACCACATCCGCGATAGATAGATAATCGGTGCGAGCGCGGTATGTGTCATCAATCACTCTGCCTCCATATGTTATCTCGTTCGCATTGAACGCGGTGGTGCATTGGGCTTGACCGGAACTCAATCGTACGATTGGAATTTGTTAAGTTCTAACCGGGTACTATTGCGGCAATATTGCAGCGAACGTCATCGGGAACGTGGTGAAAATATTTGATAGTTCTAAAATTAATGCTGTGGAGGTATTTCATTGTGAGATTGCGAATACGTTGTGCCGCTGCATTATTGTCAGCCAGCGATGGTTGAAATGTTAAATCTTCCGAAAGATTATTTATTAACCGCAGTTATTTATTAACGTTGCGGCGTTTCGTAGTATATTTGCGACGACGCAATAATGTAAATATAGTGGTGGCACTGGTGGCATTTAACTCATAAGTGCGCAGCTTTGTATACATGTTAAAAGCGACTTCCTGATGCTCTCTTTTATGAAGTTCCAAATAAAAACGCACGGCTTTGCACACGAAGAAACAAATTAAACTCTTAATCCTTATGGAATTAAGGATTTTCTAGATCCTTTATCTGGATTCAAATTAGTAAAGAATTTTTAATTTTTTAATTTTTTTTAGCATTTTTTAAACAGTCGTTATTCGAAAACACTTCTTAGAATACTACAAAAAAAATTATGCATTTAAGAATTGATTTGAAAAAAATTCTGTCTGTGTATATATTTTTTTTTAAATAATAGCGAATTTAATATCTAGACATACACATATGTTTATGATAATGCAATAATACTGTAATAGTAGTGACGTTTAACTAAATTGAAAACAATCTTGTCACTCTTCTTTGTGCATTTTTTCAAAAATAATAGCGAATTTAATGTGTGAGAATAGAAGGCGTATTATAGAAGGCATATATATATTATATAGAAGGTATATTTAATGTGTGAGAATAGAAGGCATATTAGAAGGCGTAGACGATTAAGTTTCGCATAAAAGTTGCGTCATACTACACACTGTGACGATAAAAAAAAGATAGCAATCACTTATCTAAATGTGCTTGATTTGTCAAAACGCTTATCCGACTTGAAAATTTCCTGAGAGTTTTCTCATTTCTCAGGTATTTTCATGTAAATTTTTAAGTAAAATTAGAGCATTTTTCAAGACAAAGTAAATTTGATTGAGTTATCTTGGCTCCTTACTTTCGTTTTTTTAGTCATCTGGGGAAAATTATAAGGGGAAGAAAAAATAGCTCGTTTCAAGTATCAAAATTAAAAAAGTACTAATAAAAAGCGAAGAACAGAAAAAATTTTGCGTAAAACTTTTGTCTTTTTTTTGTCTAATTAATATAATGGGAGGCATAAAATTTCTCTACTACAAATAAGAAGTATTAACATTACTTATATAAGGTAGATCTGGAAAAGAAAACAAAACTTATTTAAAAATCTAAAAATATTAAATAGATTATTTATATCACAACACTTTGAATTTCAGTTAGAATTTCAGTACTTGATATTTGTAACGTAAACAAATGATCTTCAAAGAGATAGTTTCAAGAATAACTTCTTAAGTTTAGATAAAATTCCATGACACAACAAAAGATCTTTAAAGAGATAGTTTCAAGAATAACTTCTTAAGTTTAGATAAAATTCCATAATCTCAGATTTTCTAAAAATGATGCATATTTTTTTGTGTCTACATGCAAGATAATACCATTATATAACATTATATAACATTATATAACATTATATGATAACATTATATAACATTATAATCAATTAAATCTATGCACACATATTAGCATGTGCGTATGTATTTGTTGTTTGCGTCGGATTATAAGACTTCTTTCTGCAATATTATTGTTTATTTGCAACAACTTATATAAGATAAATTATAATGTCACGATTACATTGTGATACTTTTAAGACAAACATTTTAACATTTCTGCAATCTACGTTATAGCGACATATACAATATATTGTAATCTTGCGATATAATTTCTACAATACCTTTGCAATTCTTTGATATACAAGACTAAAAGCTTTTGAAAAGAAATTTCTTAAATGATATTTATAATAATTATTAATTTTTTTCTAAAAATAATGTATGTGTAATAAAATCAAAATACCTAAGCGCGTTCAATATACATGTATTGAAATATATACTGTATTAAGAATGAAATGTGTTATAGATGATACGGAGTATATAAAAAATTAAATTGAATGACATTCTTTATGAAACTTTGTTTATTCAGGTGGCGAGGTTCGAATCGCGCGTAAATCCCACCGATATACCTATGGCGACCATGAGCAACAGCAATGGCTCAACGATGCAGATTAATTCTCGGCCTGACGACATTCGCAAACGGATTATTGGATGTAAGTTTTTTACGACAAAACTAAATCGAAATTAAAATGCAAGAAGAGAATTTTCACGATGGAACTTATGCATTTTTCCTAATTTTGATTATAAAGCGAGAAAAAAAGAACGTATAGCGCGTTATGATTTTCATAATCCTTTTTTCTTCTGCTTTCTTATCTCCATCATGTTATTTCTCTCAATTTTAGTTTTTTTTCGCAAAAGATATGGTCTATGAAAAAATTATGCGCTTTGTTATCTTTCATTTTGTCCTTATTTGTCTGTCGGTATTTATCCATTTCTTTTATTTTCGTCTTGAAATTAACATGGAAAATGATATGACTGATGAACAGTGATTTTAATTTCCTGAACTCAAGCATTGATATTAATGATCATTCCGTGAATATACGTGGCGGAAGTCAGATAAAGGTGTTCTTAACAGGTTATAACATTGTTCAACCTTAAGGTCAAGAAATGAATTATTTCGCGACTGTAAAGAAGGTCATTCTTTACATGTGACCGAACTGCAACATTTTTAACCAGGCATTTGCGCAATAGTCCGCCAATTTTATTGATTTTATTAAAAGAAAGTTGATTAGGCCGATTATTTCAAAAATATTGTAAAATTTAAGAAATATGTATAAAAAATATATATACATATACAATATGTATATATATTTCTTAAAAATTCTAGTAAAAAATATATCTCTTATTCCAGAATTACAGTCAAATATACATAATCTCTCTTCAAGTTACTTTATACCTATTTATCTCTCTTATTCTGATCTCTTATTCTAATAAAAAATACATGTGACATTTTAACAAGACATTAATAGAAGCTATTTAGCCTGAATAGCTCAATTTCTTTTTATCATCGTGTTGATATTTGCAGAATAAGCACGACATCATGCACTTCCATCATATAATGACTATAATTATGGGTTGTTGACGAAAATAGCAGCTATGTGTTCTCGTGAAATTAATCAGGCTGTTATTAGCGTCGGTGTTATCGTTTCATAAAAAAAGCCTGCAAGTAGCAGTCATACGCTAATTAATCATTTGTACCTTCCTATTTCACTTCAAGTCATTTCGATCCAAGTATTCTCATGTTTATGTCACTTAATTTGTTCTTGAAATAGATCCTGATAAAGCGTTCCAATTTTCACTATCTCACGACTGTCGGTGAACAGTAATAATCGCTCTTCGGACAAATATAGTAAGTGGAACAATCGGTTACGGGGGCAACTCGCGTTTCAGGTGAAAATAATATCCACAAGTATACGACTGATCTTAACCGCTTATTCTTTTCACGTCATCCATCATGCTAACATCCAGTTTTTATGTGTTTTTATTTTACATTTTTTGGTCCATTGCATTAAATTAATTTTTTTCCACGAAATCAGGACGCCTTTTTCTGATAAAGTTTACTGGTGGAAAGTAAAACCTATTAAGTAAGCTTTAATGCTTAGCTATTTACTAAAATTATTAACTAAATAATTCTTTAATTGATTTTAAATGGCCCTTTGTTTGAGCATATATTTATTTCAGAATAATTTGAGATACTTAATATTAATAATTAATTTGACGGATGATAGACATAATTCCAATAATATTGGCATGCGTGATCTAATAATTGTTTGTAATTAATTAATTAATTAATTAATTAATTAAATTTCGAGGTAATAGAATAATAGAAAAAAATCTCAAATTGTGGTAATTCTCAATTACAAACACTACTAGAGATATAATAATAAATCCAGGAAACTGACAATAACTTCACATGAACATTATAATTTTCTACTCAACAATATAACTATGTTATATACATGTTTTATGTTGCACTTGTATTGTTGAGTGGAAGATTTTAATTTTGATGTTACTAAGTTTATTTATGAAAATGATGAGCAATTTGTACATATGTTATTATTTTATTCAATTTATATAATTATATAAATTTCCTATTAAATCCTCTTTCAATTAATAATCAAAATTATTTATCCATTATTAAATTCAATTGTAATTCATCAAACTCTAATAATTCTACTTTGTTAATAATTCTATTTTGATTTGAATTCACTTATATTTTTACCTATTTATTATATTCCTATTAAATTAATATTTAAACAACAATATATAAAAACTTCACTAAAATCCTCCTATCATGGACTATCATTTAACAGACAAATTCCTCTAATATTATACCGTCAAATTATTTAAATTTAATGTTCACATTTATTCTCTTATATAATAACTATTTAATCTTAGATTAATAGGGTCTCTAATCCTAATCACTTTTCTAATTTATTAAATTACTCAATATCTTATTTATTAATCTTTTAAATTTTAAATATTTCATCATATAAAATCTAGTTAAATTATATTTATTATATACTCTATCTACTTTCCATTATTAAACAAGTTTATTCTAAACTTTAGTTTAACCACAATTACTGACACTAAATTTATTATTTATTCTATTATGAATAACTATTAGTTACTTTCATTAACTTTAATCATTCTAAATATTAACTACTAATAAATTTATCTTATTTAAATTAAATTTTAACTTATTTTTATTTATGTTTTTTTTATACAATAAACTTATAAATGTAAATTAAATTTTTCCATAAATTTGCTGATAATATATACGAGATAATATATCTCATTTTACTAATACTGTATAAATACAAAATTAAGAATTTTCCTAATCAAACTTTATCAAACGTAATTAAATTTAATGTAATGTGATCTTTGTGATTTTTATTGATCTTGGCATACGAGAACTAATAATAATAATATTAAATAAATGGAATTAGTTTTGACTTGTTTCTGCAATGTTTAATTTTTATCATTATTTCACATCGTGTGTGTCACATCGTCAAAGTTGGAATAACCGACGATGATTTTTTTATATTTTTTCATCGAGAGAAAATTAAAGAAGACGATCAATTTTAAATTAATCAAAATAAGTGTCTCACTAGGTCTGGTATACCCTTTATAAGAATACGTGAACTTGGAATGCATTAGCATTCACCTTGTATGTATAGTGCTTTCTATAGACTTGCTGTAAGTTGGCTAGTTGATTTCATTCGCGAAAATAACTCGAATAAAATATCCAGAACGAGGAGATAGAAATTACTCTAGAGGCTTTGCTGACGAACAATATCGCCTTGTTTTATTCGGGGCGATGTGTAACGCCACCGCCGTCGAGCATCTATCCCCGATAAATTCTCGATAAGCTTTCGCTTTGTTGTTTTGACTTTTAACAATTTGATCGGACGATGATAAGAGTACCTACATAAATGACCATTCCGACGGCGACCTAGCACGCACAGCCATTTTATATGTATGATATTATATAACAGCAGCAAAATTAGCACGTTTCCTGCAAATTGCATAAATAATATATAAATATAAATTTTCGAAAAAAAATCGGAAGTGTCTTAAAAAAATTACCACATGATTTTGATATCTCTGGCGATATAAATTCGGAACAATTTGTTTTTTTTTTGTAATGAAAAGAATAGAAAGTTCCAAAGCGTGTTTACCTTTTTTTTAAACATCAAATTTCATAAACATTAGCCGTATGATAAAAGTATGAGAATTTTTTACTACAAAAGTCCGTAATTCGAGAACAATGAATCACAGCGACATTCTTAAATTTTTATTATATATTTTTATATTCTTATATTTTATTTTTTATATATTTTATTATATATTATATATTTATTATATTCTCAATACTTTGTACAGAATTTTTTAGAATCACCCTCATGTTGCCTAAGTTCGAGTATCGATAATCTCTCCGAGATTATTTTTCTACAAATTTGTAATGCCAATTGGGAAATAAAATGCTCTCCAATTTTTGGAGGAGAAAGATTAATACTCTCACTTCGTTAAAGTTTCAGTACGTTCTGTTTGTGTCGAAAGGAAAATCGAAAATAAACCAGTTCGTTCGCTGGAAAGCGCACATCTGTTATTATCCGAGCCTCGTTTCACCCTTGCGACAACAACAGGCACGTGGGTGATCGAACGAAGGGAGAACTAAAAAGTAGAAAGAGCGAGAGCAAGAGAGAGAGAGAGAGAGAGAGGGGAGATGATGATTAACCGAAGGAAGTAAGAGAGGGCGGACAGAGACAGACGCGGAGATAGAGAGCGAGGGGTTGAAAGAGCAGGCAGAGGGAAGGGCGGCAGCCGGCGAGGGTGGCCGCAAGCGCACATCTCGCGCATGCTGCCTTGACGAAGAGGAGAGACAGGGAACAAATGAAAGGGTAGTTGCTGGGCTGAAAGGGAAAGAGCGAGGGCGGACTGATTGGGAAAGGGTGACGCGCGGGAGAGGGGAGGGAGAGAGACAGAAAGAGAAAGAGAGATTTGCCCTGGCAGCAACATCTAGTCGCGGTAAAGCGTGTGAGAGGTGAATAACGCGCTTCTAATCCAGTACGTTCGATTCTCCATCCCTTCCGCGTTCCTTCGACGCAAAATACCTACCATCTTTCCGAGCCGCTGCCATCAATCTCGTCTAGTAAAGTGATAGTGCGGGGAATCGGGACCGGGACGCTCTGCCGATTGCATCAAGATGACGGATGGTGAGCGATTGAGAAATGGATTAGCAAAATTCAGTTGATTTAACGCAAACACGGCGAAGCTTTACTTGCTAGACATTGAACAGCAAGGACCGAATTATTAATTGTTCTTATCGCACTCTGTCTCTACATTTTCCCCCTCGTACATAATATTATTACAATATACATAATATTATTTCTTTTTCTATATTGACTAATTTAAAAAAAAAACTAACGTTTTTTTCATACATACTCTCTCTTATATCTATTATTGTTATGTTTCTTTTTTTTTGGTTAATTTATGACAATTATTTTTTCCAATTTATGTTGATTAAATATTTTTTATTTAGTTTGATAAATATTATCTGTTATCTAAATTCAGAATCTTTTTACTTTGTATATAAATATATATTTCACGTATAACATATATTTTTATTATATTTATATAAAATGGTATAAAATAAAATAATAAGAACGAAATAGAAGAGAAATTGTCGAAAAATTTAACTAAAATTAAAAAAAAAAGAAAAACGTGCGCAAACATTTATGTTTCTTCAAAATATAATAAAACTGTTATTATACTATTACCTATTATTACCTATTATTACCTATGTTATTATGTTATTATACTATTATTATTATTTATTTGTGAATTATCATGTTTTTGTGGTGCTTTAAGGGCCAGAGATTGAGTTTATGTTTTCTTACGAATATTGTACATGAAATCTCAGAGATAATCGATTTATCGAGACATTTATTTTATCCTAAATGTTTCAGACATTGTAGATCTATTCTTTGTATCTGTATTACGTTATACTTCCTAAAAATAAAATAGGTATTTAATTAAATATTATGGGAAAAAACACACACAGGGGAAAAGTGCAAAAAGCTCAGCTTGCGCAACAAAGGATAAACGTTGTATTGCGCAAACTCGACAAAAATAAAATTATTATCTTAAGCTGCACGACGAAAATTTTTCGAAAGCCATGTCACATTTTTCGAAAGATTAAAATCATTTTCGTGCGCCTGCAACGGTTTAAATTTGCCAAATTTGATTACATCGGTTTTATTTCCCAACATGAATATTTCGCTTGGACGAGCACATCAAACGTTAAATAAAAAATCGATCGGGGTTTCTTCCGAATTACGCTGGGCGTTTCCCTGTAACATAGTTTCGTGGAATTACAAACAGTCATTTTTCGAATGTAGGTTGTGTGTGCACATGTCTATGAGGTATGTATATTGATCGGTTTGTAGAGCAGCTGAAGATATCGGTGAAATCAATGGTAATTGTATACACTTACTTACATACGCGTGTATAAGTATATACACACACACACACATAAAAGCGTTTCATATAAATATTTTTACAGCTAATTTATTGCTGCTCATATGAACAGTGAAATAACTTATACAACATCATTTTACCGATATTAAAAAGTGTTTTGCTCACAAAAGACAAGCTGCTGCGATCGGAAATAATCAATCACCGTGTGTGTGTGAACAACTGTTATCACGCTATTGTGCAATTGCGATTCGAGAATTAAGGCGCACGCGCGTACGAGTTTTACCCTTCTTGATTTATTTACTATAGCCAAGAGAATGTGAGAAAATTGCACTTTTCGATACTTCGCTACTTTTAATAGAGAGAAAGAGAGAGAGAGACCATGTGTCCGTTTACACGTATTACAGTACACCACGTTGAGCTTTACATCCGGAATACTTAAGGAGCTGATCGATAATTATTCCGTAATAATACTGTAGAGAATTTTATTATTTTCTATGCGATCAGTGTCGGAAAAAAAATTGAGTTTATAAGATTAATTAGCTTTCAATATTGATTAGCTGGATAAAACAAATACGATGTACTTTTTATTTCTATGACAGCAGTGACAATGAAGTATATACAGATTATATTTTCTCACAAAGTAATTTCACATTCTTGTGCAACAACAAACTAATATTATTCAAAAACATCTGAGTTCTATATATAAATGAATTACAGGATTATACGGTAATTTTCTGAGAACTGCATTTATATGTATATGTACATGTACATTTGTGTGTATAAAGATTTCCTTGACATATTGTAAATGGGAGGAGATATAATGAGAATGTTTTAAAAGTATCTTGAGTACTGAAAATAATGATAAAATTGAATGCTACGTTTAGTCATGGAGTTATTAACAAAAATTGATAAATAATGTAATAAGATATAAACTATAAACAATGAAATTAAAATTAACTTACAATTAGTGTTAATTTATTATCTTTTTTAATACAAAATGTTAAGTTTATAATATTTATTAATACAAGTGTATTATATACGTATAATGAAAAATTAGTTTAGATTCGATAAAATGTCATTTTGTTTATAATATAATTTTAACAAAATATTTTTTGTAATAATCTCATAATTTTTCTATTGTAAATAACAATATTTGATGTACATACTTAATCATCCGAAAAATAATTAGAAATTAGATTGAGATTTTTCGTATTACTTTTCGCTAAAATATAAGATTTATAATAATAAAATTAATTAGAATTAAATCACCAAAGTCATTAAAATTGTTCCGTAAAATATTACATTGCTAACGAACATTGCAGATTTTCATTATTTATCTTTTGTTTTTTTAAATAAAGTTACCATTCAATCTTCTCTTAATTTAAATCTTATTTAAAAAATTTAACTCTGGCTAGAATTCCGGTTTTAAGTTTTAATTCAGGACTCGATTAAGAAAATTAATTGAGACGAATATTTTAATTACTTTATTTTGTCAATAATACAACTAGCAAGTTCTTATCTTCAGAGTTGAAATAGTAAAAGCCAAAGAGCAAACTGCAAGTTGTTGTCTGAATTATTTGACAAGAATAGAAGTTAGATCAGTCAGAAATATTCACTAGATGTTATCAGATGGCGTATACTCCAAAAACTAGATAATAGCCGTCACGTACTTATGACAGGTGACAACGACATAATTGTGTTGACGATGTCGCTATTCGATAGCAACTCTTTAGTACACACGTCTAACTTTCGTCCAACTATTGATGAGTGCTGTAATTAGAAATTAGGCCGTTAAAGGCACCTCAATTGAAAAGTTCCAAACTCTTTAAGTTCACACTTTCCTTCATAAATCCTTATATAAGTCCATTATTTAAAATATAAAATTGTAGTTTCAAAAAGATCCAGCTTTTGAGATTTTTATGAAATTTAAAAGTATTTAAAAATATTACAAATGTTCCCCAAAATGAATATATTCAAAAGAGTTTTCTATTAAAAATGAAAATCAATTGAGACAACATTAAAATAACGACAGTTAAGGTATTTTCAATTCACAAATTATGGATATAAGACAACCTTAAGTTATAATAAGTCTTATAATTGACGTCTCTAATATAATTCTTCGAATCAAGGGAGTGGGAATTACTTCTGATTGATAGAGCATGTCATTACAAAATATTCGAATTTCAAGCTAAACTGGATTAGATTATGTTAAGTTGGATTTTTCTAGTGAGAAATGATTGATCGAAAAGACATCACTCGACATCAAATCGACATCTATTTCACGCATTTTACGTCAATTTGACATCGAATCGACATCTTCTCAATTATTATTTCACTGGTGTAGAATGGAGATCCGCAGGAAGGAATTCTGTCCCATGTATTTACACATTTTCCTTAATACACAATTAAAATAATAAAATGATTGTATAAAAGTAAAATAATGTACAATTAATAATAAAATTGCGTAGAAATTCAGGAATTTATCATTATCAATATCACGATTTGGAAATAAACTCTTCGATTATACATTTATCTTTTATCTGACCACATTTGACATATTAATCGTTTCGAATATTAACGAATGTTATTGCATTGTAGCAGATGACAGTGCGGGAGGAGATACAACGACATGCGGTAACATCTTGGTGATATTATCGTGGATTGTTGTAATATTGACGATGCCATTTTCCCTCTTCGTTTGCTTTAAGGTAAGATATTTTGTCGGAGAAAGAGAAAGGTCTCCCTCTCAAAAAAAAAATCATTCGAGATGCTATCACCGTTCAATTTTTTGCTATTTGCTAACAGCAGCGGACGTTATAATGAGTAATGTTATTCCAATGTAACTATAGTTACATGGAGCTTATACATAATGCTGTCTTTATCTACAAAGCATATGCTCGTTTTTGTAACGATCTTGTTGTTACATTGCGGCTCATTGAGTAAGATATGCATCAATGCGCAGCTATCATATGCTTTCATTAACAGGCTATCTCATTAATAGTATCAGCGATGTTCTCTACTAATTCCGTGATAAAAATGAGTATTAATATGGCAGATAATTATGGCAGTGCCAGTCATCGTCTGATTTTATCTCAGTTTGACTAGTTTCATTTAATTATTAGTGAAATTGTATTTTAGTAAATTATATTGAATTATACAATTGTATTTATTAAATTAATTAAATATTATTTCGTTCACTAATTATTATTCACTAATAATTCATTAAAATCACCAATATATAATTAGAATAAATTAGAATGAATTATTTAAATAAAATGAAAGAAAATTAATTAGATACAATGGTATTTGTTAAATGTAATTATATTTTTTAACTATGATAAGTATATACCGCTCGTTGTAAATAATAAAATCATATGAACACGAAAGGCCAATGTATATAAAAAACGAGCAACACAGATGACACAATAAAAATAAAAATAAATTTAATCTCTCATTGCATGATCACAAAATACAATGTGACACTCGAAAAATCACTCGAACATTTCGACCTCACGGGGTCTTCATCAGCGGGTTCTTAAAAGCATTACAATGTGCGCGTCGTTTACATAATGAGTGGCAGTTTGTCGATCTTACAAGTAAACTCTAGAACATTCGCACGCATGTACTTAATACGTCCCGATACAAATTTTTATCCGTCACAAAAACGTATATTTTTTCATTTCTAAAATTCTAAAGAATCTGCAAGTTTCAAGATGTAAAGTGTATCTTTTTTTTCAACTTTCAGGTTGTACAAGAGTATGAAAGAGCTGTCATATTTCGACTGGGACGTCTTCTATCGGGCGGTGCTAAGGGTCCCGGTAAGATTAACACAATTACATTAATTACATTAATCCATCTATTTCAGAAAGATATAATTTGTTTAATTATTACTGTAATGACCGTACACTTTGTCCAAACTTTGAAAATTGTTAAGTAATTCAATTATTTATGATTCTTCAAAGCTTTTTATGCTTGGAAATACTAAAAAAATGTTAATATTTAAACAATTTTTTTCTTACACGTACTCGCTACATAATTAAAATTGAAGATATACAGGGTTATATAATTCGGCTGGCATTTACGACACTTTTTTAACAACGTATCTTTTTTACATTATGTCTTTAACATTTTACGCATGATTTGTTGTTGATTATTGAAGCGACTAATCGTGTTCACGCTTATAGGAATTTTCTTCATTCTGCCATGCGTGGACAACTACGCGCGCGTTGATCTGCGAACACGAACATATGACGTACCGCCACAAGAGGTAATTGCATGCAATCATCAATTACGATAGTTACTTGAAATTCCTATCTGCTTAAATATTTCTTGAATATTTATATTTCGATATTTGGATGATATATTAAATATGTTGTAGAATGCATGTCTCAATAATATAAATTTACTTTTTTACTTTATATTATTAATAGAATGTTAATATATAATAATAAAACATTAACTAATAATAATATTAATATGGAATATAGAAATTGTAGAAAAAAAAATTTATATACACAATAAAATTTAAGTAAAAAAACAAAATAAGAAATCATAGAAAAGAACATAGAATATAAAACACTGGAAATATACGGAAATTATATATATAAGAAATATGGAATGTCGATGTATAAATTTATTTATCTTTTCATATTAGGTTTTGACGAAGGACAGCGTTACAGTATCTGTTGATGCAGTTGTCTATTACCGCGTTAATAATGCGACCATTTCAATTGCAAATGTGGAGAACGCGCATCATAGTACAAGGCTTCTGGCACAAACGACCTTGAGGAATACCATGGGGACGCGACCCCTTCATGAAATATTGAGCGAGCGGGAAACAATCTCTGGAAACATGCAGGTATACAAAATATTTAATCACAATTATGCTCGATTTCTAAGGGAAAAAATAAATTACTATACATTAATGATGATTGTGTTTATATTAGGTTTCTCTGGATGAAGCCACTGATACGTGGGGAATAAAGGTAGAACGAGTCGAAATGTGAGTATATATAAATTGCTTGTCCTGTAATAATAGTAATGATATATTCAATAAAATATAAATTTTGTATATCCAAGAAAAAGTAACTATTCCTTTCGATGACTGAATATAATTGTTTCGACCTCTAAAGTCTTCTGTGTCACAATTATGAGAAGTTAAAGTTAAAATTATAAAAAATGAGTACATAAAAACGAATATTATTTATTATGAGTATTATATATAAATATATATTATATATAAATCATAAATTTGACTTATATAACAATAATAATATAAATTGCAATTTTTTTCATGATTTTATAGCAAAGATGTACGACTACCCGTTCAGTTGCAGCGAGCTATGGCGGCGGAAGCTGAAGCTGCACGTGAAGCACGTGCTAAGGTAAGACGTTAATTTATAATGTAGACGAAAAAAATTCCTTCTCTTATCTATATTATATTGAATATCCGCAATCTCACAATTGTTATCAGGTGATCGCCGCAGAAGGTGAACAAAAAGCCAGCAGGGCTCTGCGGGAAGCATCGGAAGTCATCGGCGATTCACCAGCTGCCTTGCAACTCCGTTATTTGCAGGTAAATATTTAAATTTAAAAAATAAATATTATTATTAGCCAATTTTGTGTATGCGGTGTTATTTTTATTATTTTGTTAATATATTACTATCAATTGAACGTGTTGTCAATGATTAGACATTGTCATCACTGTCACCGTTTTACTTTTCCACGTTCTTCTTTTAATTTTAGACACTGAATACAATATCGGCGGAGAAGAACTCTACCATTGTGTTTCCGCTACCAATCGATATGATGACATATTTTCTGAAAGCTTTGCCGAAAGAATAATTGCGTGAAAGAGAAAGAAAAAAAGAAAGAGAGAAGGAAAAAAATGTGCATTTTGCAGAATATAACAATCGAAAAGAAGAATAACAATTCCCCCGAGTCTCCTTGAGGAGTGTTTCGTTTGGTGATTCATCCATTTATATTTGACATGTTTGTGTATTACATCTTGATGATAGAGTTGCCAATATTCGACCAATCTCTGACAATTTTAAATTTAACAGGCAATTTTTAAATGTAACAAAGTGATTACTTGTGATGTTGCATGTGTGATTTTCGTCGCACAGAATCAAGGAGAATTCTATACGGCATAGACTGAAATATTTTTGGAAAATCTTACAGAGTTATTTTATACGTTTACATGCTATAAGGAGTAGCGTAGCAAAATTTATAGCATGTACATAGAGTGTAATCGAACGACGTCAATATTTGCGTATATTCGGTCCATTTTTGGTACGGCAATACTTTCACTTGCGTCAAGAATACTTTTGTAATTAATAAATTCAAATGTTGAAAAATATGTAATGATCGAAAATCAGTTAATCCGTTCATCACAGATCTCGCACTGCCAGTGATATCAGACTTGTATCATTCGATTATCAATCGAACGATCCGAAAAAAACAAAATTTATTTAGCACAATAATTTGAGATAAACGTCCAAAAGCGATTCTTTCTATCTTGTCAATTTTGTGACATTGAACTACTACTACTACTACTACTACTTTATAATCAACAATGAGAGCAATTTAAATCTTGCCTATTTCACTTACGGTACTAAATTACATTTTGTCGAATAAAAGATTCACACACATTTCGCGATATATATTCCTCAATAATTTCATACCTTGATAATGTGGTGCTATTTAAACGCTTATCGCTAATACTGGTAATATTGCCAAGGGCGTTTAAGTGTTAAGAATAATTAATCCTACAGTCACACTAATAACATTTATACTTTAGCGGCCTGTAACGATTGCTTGGTCCAACATCGGCAACTCTTGCTAGCGATATTTATATGTTGTTTACTAACTCATCACGCTTTGATATTCTTACGGTTATCTGGTAAAGAGAAAAAGAAAAAAATATCGGATATATATATATAGAGAGAGAGAAAGAGAGAGAGATAATCTCGGAAAACGTTCAGTATTATTTACCCAGTAAAATGCAAAATTGAATTGGATAAGTATAACTATTCGTTAAGAGCACGTAGAATAATTAAGAATTAATTAAATAATAATCAAATAATCGAAGAATAACGTGTGCGTCTAATAATATTCTCGCTTAGTACATTTGGTCGGACATCTGCCTATGACTTCTTGAACCATTTTCTATGTTTTCTATGTATTGTAAATATTTCGATGCTCCGTAGTTATTGTAAGGGGGATCAAAAATTTTCACGTTTAGCATTAGCTTTTCAAAGACAGATATGAATCGCGTAATGTGTTGAATTACACCGAATGAAACGACGGAAGAACTATTGTACTGTTTTTAAAAGACTCGTAAGGAAAATTTATTGTAACTGTGATGGTTGTTAGATTGTAGAATAAGGCTCATTTCGCTTTAACATTCTTAAAGCGAGATCGTCATTTCACTTCTGCGTATATGCTTTAAAGATGAGAGATGGTATGGCGTCTCTCACCTTTAAAGATTCGCGTTAGAATAGAGTCATTCATAATGCGTAAATGAGAAACGATAATGAGAAACAATTGTAATATTGTTGTACGGTCAAGCGAGATAGATTTAATGTCGTTCCTCCAACATGTTATGTTTGATATGTTATAACTACGCAGTGTCTAACGAAATTGACTAAGCATTTCAAGAAAATTTGAAGAAAAGGTTTAGAAATCTATTATTTTAGAGGAACACATTTTATTTATTCCTTTCCAAACAAGCTGCAAAAGCTTGTATATACTCCCCTTTTCTTCGTGATGGGACCAATATATATCGAATCAATTTGAGCACTTTCATATCATACTTTCATATTAATTTTAATTATTTAATATAATCTAAAAAACTAAATCTATTTTGAAAAAATCCTAAATATTCCTGAAGTTTTGTCTTGTGTGAAAATTTTGAAATGTATATTTTTTTTCTTTCATAACACTTTACATTGTTTCATGTACACAATTCGTTTTATTTTAAACGTGTATACAAATTCTGTGTATACAAATTATTTTAAGAATTTTTTAAATATTTTAGATATTCGAACTTAAAAAAAAATTTTCTAGATACTAATTCAAGGCTTTCTAGAATTTGTAATTTTGAATGATATTCAAAGGCAATTGGAATTTTTGATAATCAAATTGTTCGAAAATTGTTAAAAGAAGAGAATATTCAGATGCCCATCACTACTACACCTTTCTATTTATTTTATATATATATATACATACATATATATATATATATATATATATATATAAAAAATCATAAACTTTTAAGATATTTGATCACTTTTTATGGATATTATATATATAAAACACTATTGTGACGCGATGCATATATATATATATATATATATATATATATATATATATGCATACATACATATACAGTGTGTATCTCCCCTATTAGATTTAAAAATTTTAATATAAAAAATCTAAATAATATCTGAAAATAATATCTGAACAACTGTATATGATAATTTTTAAATAATAAACGATTAAGAAGTTACGTTTAAATAATAAATGATTTGCGATTAGTTTCCGTTTCTGTGTGTGTTTAGAAACGTAGAAGTAGCAGAAACGTAATTAGAAATGTAATCAGATACGCAAATTGGATATTTGTATTGCAAATTGGATATATGTATATAACAACTTTTAAATAATTAAAATAATTAAATTGACATAGAACATTCAGTTGCTCCAATATCCAATTTGCGTTTCTGATTACATTTTTAATTACGTTTTATATATATATATATATATATGTATATATATATATATATATATATATATATATATATATATGTCTTTAATATTAAGTTCAAACATGAACATGCTCTCATTTCTGATATTCTCCATTATTGTCTCTCATCAAACTCTTTTGAACTTGATGAGCGGCTTGTATATATCATATATGTGTATACATAACATATACACATATACATACATATATATAGACACACACAAATACGTACGTGCGCGCGTATGTGTGCATTTTGTCTATAAGCATTATTAGAGTTTTGTGCTTTCTAACAATAAAAGTAAGATGGAGAAATGTCTCCAATTGTCTTCAATTTTATTAATGTATAAATGCATGTACACATACCGTTGATTTAGGTTATATTATATCCCCCTTCCCTCCCCTTCTTTAATCAATCTACCAATCTACAGATGTGATGCAAAGTTTGTGAATATTATAAATGTGAATATTATAAATGTGTAATTGTAATTGTAATTCTGCTGCTATTATTCTGTATAATTGATTAGTTAAATACGGTAACGATAATTTTTATGACGATGATCCTTACCATCCCATTTTTATAGTTCGTAATATTTTATCGATACTATTGTATTTCGTTGATTCCATATCACGATCTGCTATAAAAATTTCTAAAGATGCGTCTCTCTTCTTTTTCGTTCCTTAATGTACGGGAATCCGCGTGATACGAATATAGAAAAAGAATATTCGTGCGTACGTCAGAAGAGACACGTATACTTTTTTATTTATACGCGACGGCACATTTATGTATAAAATTATATGTATGTATAAAACTAAATTACCAATTGCTTTTTAAGCGTACTCTTTGTACGTCGATATGGTTACGAAAAAAAATATACCTATGTGTTAAAAGTTCCGAAATAAAAATTGGAATTTCATAATCCTTATGCTTCAGTCCTTCAATGTTTAATGAAATGGCCTCTATTTTAATTTCGTCGTGCACGGTTGTTGCACGTAATTAAGACAGAAGCCTCTGTTTCCAACGTCGCTGGGTGCCTCGGTGCTGTCCGTGTGAAAAATTAATCTGAACGGTTTTACAGTGCCTGAAAAAAATTGAAGAAGTGGATACATATACAGGGTGTTATTTTATAATTTACCCCTCAAAATTTTTTATTTTTGATCTTAAGAGTATGTATTCCATAGGATTAGCTTAATTGTTTGGAGGATTAATAATTACTTGTATTTAGTCAAATCTCAAATATTTTAAATCTTTTATCGTAAATGTTTCATTAAAATTATAATTTTTTAATGTAATTTAATTTCCTAACGTGTAAAAATATTGAGGAAAAAACCATAAAAAAAAGTATTTCCGTAGTTTACGAAATATTTTATTATATATGTTTTTCTTTAAAAAAAAATCAGATTGATAAAAGAACTGGATTTCTGATCATAATATTACAACAAGTATACTCACTGATAATAGATGACCCATTCAAGTTCTGAGGTTCCGAGTTAAAGGTACCACCGCACAATCGATCGATACATGTCATCGGCGTCGAGGATAGTCGACCCAGATTTGTGACACACGGTATTGACAGCCAATCGGTCATACAGGATGTTCCTGTCATCGACACGATCTGCGTAGCTTGCGTATTTCCTGTTAGCGTGAATGCGTTGCTACGCATTATTTGACCCGATGCACCCGTGGTGGGCATCATCATTCCTTGAGCTGTAAACGAATCGCACGTAGATATCGTCAGCGTTAAAAATAAACAAATAAAATAAAGCTATGTTAAAAATTATTAGAGAGATATTATACTTCTGCATTATATACACAGAATGTTTCTTTTTATAATCCTGAACACGATTTATTATTATGAAGATATATCTAAAGAAAAGTTATTGATTTTATTGAAAAAAAGACAGTTATGATCTTGTTATTTTATACATAAAAATGCACATCACACGTGGTGTTAGAGAACAAACATTTTGTAATGCTCTAGTATAATTTAATTAATATATATGACAGTGACAAAAACAAAAGAAACTAGTGGACGAAAATAATGCATCGAGTCAAGCACAATTGGCTTGTACTTCCTTTTCTTAATTATTTTGATTAAATATATCCCTCTCTTTACATTTATCTATTTCTAATAAGTATAAGTTTTTTAAAAATATGATTAAATATGATCTTTCAAGAAAAATCGACTCTTCTCGTCATTCTGTATACGAAAAAATTATATTAAAATGAGATTTATGATGAAAAATATACACGACCAAAATATATGATAAGAAATTACACTTTTCTCAAAAGTTTGATTTTTATATTTAGAATTCTGACATCTTTTCCTCATCTACACATATATACTTATTATACTTTATATTGTTATATATGTGTATTTTTTAATACCATCGTCAGGACACGTCATGTACTGGATTCCGCAAAAATTCCTTTCCATCCTAATGCATATACTGTAATCTTGATTTGACAATTGCAATCCGGTTGTAGGATCGTAATTGAAGGATTTTATCTGGCCAGAGACTCCGGTGAAATACTGAAGACAGCCTTCCTCAGCTCGATATATCGTGCTGCATCGTATCTGCGAGATACGAACCTTCCACGATCGCGAAAAAGAATTGCCACTCGTAACGAAGGTCAAAGTAACCGGGTTGGTTTGTCCGACGCCCGTGTCTATGTACACTAAAAATATTTAGCTCGCAGAGAGAAACAATAGCAACAACAACAGTATTAGGTTGTCTCTCTGATGAAGTAAACTGAAATATTCACGAAATATCGGAAGCAGATAAAGAATTTATACGGCTCAAACGCAAAAGCACCAAATCTAATATTCATCACAAAAAGCCTCAAATTAAATAGCATCAGTAAAAAAAAGACAAAACAAATAATGTATCTTATAATTCTTATAAAAGTATCTTAATTTCTTTTTCATACCCTTTTTTTAGGGGATACTTACTGTGATTTCCGTCATTGTTACCGCATATTATCGGCACTGGATTGCCACCGGAAACGATAAATTGATCATAAATGCAGACATTATTCGTCGTTTCCGGGCCCCTGATATTGAATTGTACGAAGTCCAATCTATGATCAAGAAAAACAAGGCTGAGCAAAGTAATATCTTTATAAAATTTCAGAAATAACTAATCGTAAATTTTTTAAAATTTAATTATTAACTGTCAAGCTTTTTATTTCGATTCGACTATTATTGCTCAAAGCAGACCCGAAACGTCAAATTTATAATTATGTCTGATTAATTAGAAATTGTTATAACGTTAACTTAAGCATTGTTAACCGCTGTACTCTTAAATTCTATCTTTTACTTCACTTATTAGTTTCATTATCGAGAGTCTTTACGTACTTATTTATGTAATTATTTGAACTTTTTAATATTTTTAACAATATATGTGTGTGTGTGTGTGTGTGTGTATATATATATATATATATATATATATACCGATACTGGCATACATCTGGATCCGATTTCACCAGTGTCACTTGACACGAGTCCATGCCGTCAAAGGCAGACGGATAATTTGGGTTAACGAAGTGCGTGTTGTTATCGGCGGTCAACCCGCCGCAGGACACCGTGACTACGAGAGAACGAAACAAAAATGTGGATTAAGAAATTTCGTCGTGAAAATTTCAAAATTTTTTAAATCGGATGTTTATTTACCTATGCAACAGACCCCATAGCCATTCGCGCAAACGCCGCTGGAGACACCCCCACGTTGCACGCATTCCGCCGCTGCGACGCACGTGCCGTTCTCTCCATTCAATCCGCCGCAGATGCCGTTGTCGAACTTCACCAGCGTGAACAGCGAGAAGACTATGTACACGTAATATATACGTAATAATCGCATAGTAATGTTTCTCTCTTTACGCGCTGTCGAATACGCAGCTCAACAAACAATAATCTTTTTTTTAGATTATAAAGAACATTTACAATGTATTCTGTTTAAAGGTTGAAAGTTCTAACGACTTAATTTCGAGCAGAGTAAAACTCTTTCTACATGCAGCAGAGAAATATATACATATAATTAAACAATCCTTCTTTACAACTTTAGCATTACATTTCTTAAAACTATATTGATAAAACATGAATTCAATAAAAACATTATAAAAGAAAGACGATTTTTTTCTGTCTTTCGGATTTTGTTCTTCTTAACACTTATGCTTCACTCACGTCTTTTCTCTCTAGCAATTTGAGTGCGATTGTTGTTCGGAAATGTTGACGATTCCCATTTACGTTTCGTCGTCGCTGCGCCAGAAAGGGCAGGTCCGTTATCATTCATCTGCCACAATCGTCTTCTGTCCGCGAGTCTGTGTCTGCCACGATTGTTCCAGGCGTCGACGTAAGCACGAAACACAATGCAGCACATTAGAAGCGCAATCAATAATCGAAAGTCTTTAGTCATTTTAAGATTTCCAACGCGTATGTCTAATTTGAAAAGGTGGTGCTAAAGAATTTTTAATATCGCTATTGGATAAAATACTACTACGCAGATAAAATACTTCTTTATTAAATGTTTATTATAAAATTAATTTCCTCGAAAAGTTGAAATATCACGATGACTTTTAAGCCACACATTCTCTTGACGTCAACTAACTTCCACAGGTCCAAAGTGTCAAGTTAAATATATACTCAGAAATAATGTTTACACGGTCTATATACCATGCAGCAAAATGCTGTAAATATCTGATGTGAGCTAAGTTGTTCACCTACACACAAATTTCAGAGAAAGTCGAGAAATTTAATTTACGCCCCGAATAACACATTGTATTTGTCCCCTGAGTCGCGACAAATACTTCGCTTTCTCGCCGCTTAAATCGATTATAATTGCTGCTATAATTGCTGTTAGATAAGAGCGATTACCCTGGACAAGATGCAGTTTGGAAAGTTCGCATAAATATTATTTCGTCACCGCATATTTAGGAGGAAAAAGGGAAAATACAAAAAGAGCGAGATGTATATTTTCAAACCAAGAAAGCCGTTCTTCAAACTGCCTCGCGCGTGACGTTCGTTTATCATGGCGTGTAAGTTCCGAGATGCGCCCGACAGATAGGACAGTAGTGATCCGTATTGTTGCAGGAATCTACGCAGTACGGTATCATGCAGCATGGCCAGCACCTGCGATAAAAAATTATGCAGAAATTATAGCAGAATGCTTTTCGATTTTCTTATGGAGACCTCGGTCAAGTTCCGATAACTCGATCGGTGATTTACTTATCAAACAGCACTGTATTATTTCATTAATTAATTTTTTATCTTGGTATACGGGAGAAAGAAATAGAGATGAATAACTAGACTTTGCTCAAATAATTTTGCTGTAAACAATTCTGTTGAATTAATCACCGATTAGTTAGACAGAATTTGATCAAAGTCACCCTCAAATTGTAAAATAATTTTGTTAGTATCTGATAGACCGTCACATATTAATATTTCTCTAGTTATTGATTACATATAATATAGAAGTGAAGAAAGTATGATTATTTCTTTCAACAATTACATTTACTTTGATCTACATAAATGATCATGTCATAATTTTTAGATTAAAATTATAAACAAAGCTATTTTACTATAATTTACCATGCTATAGACACGCTGAGAAGATTTTATTTCAATAAAAATTAAATAGAATATTAGAATTGATTTTAAATTTATCTTGCAACTATCTATTAACGGTATCAAAAATATAATATGCATTCTATGTATCTTATGTATTATATTTAAACAGTATAAAAAGCTAAATGAATGTTATATTAATTACAATATTTACCAAAAAAGAAATTATTTGTTAATTATTTCAAAGATATATTTGGATATTAATTAATTAATGATGTTAGGGATTAAGAATTAAATAAGCAGACAGTGTTAGTATAATAATAGATTAAACTGCTGCTAAAGGATTGTGTAATGGAAAGTACAATCTTCATAAAAGCGTAGCTTATTATAAGGCAAAATTTCACTTGTCGCTTTCACACTCTAAACGTACCCCAGTAGAAAGAGCATCAATGCAATGAAGTGAGTAATCGTGGATCGACGCACCACCACGACAGTGATGATGAACGCAGAGCATTGAGGACAAATCGCCGCTGCGGGCACTCGCGGCCAGCCACTTGTCGCGTTCGCTGAAAACAATTAGATCACTATCATATATCTCATTAGTCGTTTCAGGACATTAACTTTATACTGTATTGAAGTTTTTTAAATTAGCCATTCGTAGCTAATTTAATTAGCGCAGGAGTTAATTACCGAATAAATTTTCCCCGGAGAAAATCTTTCAAGTGAGAGGGAGAGTTATTTTTTTTATCTCATCAAAATACTTCGTGAATGCTTTAAGAGTTATTTAATTGTCATACAAGTTAGTCGGTAATCATAACGATAAGATTTTCTTGGGGAAATTTTAACGACACGATTGTATCTCAAATAAACGTCGTTTTGAAACACTCTTTTAGAGCTGGTTATTAAGATATTTTGAGATTGTTTTACGGGGTACAGAGACGAATGAATCCACTGGACGTTCCACGAGATTGATTCCTTGCGCTTGGTTATAGGTGGGTGGTGGAATTCGCGCCATGATGATTGATCGATCATTTGTCGGAAAGGTGAATTCATGCGAGATCGAATCAGCGAATATCGAGGAGTAGGTGGGTGGTGCATCCCTCGAGGAAGGAATGTCCTGCGGTAATAATTAGATTAGAATTAGATGTTATAAAGAAAAGATAATTCCAACTTGATCAATAATTAATTGGCTTCCTCCTTGTAATGTTTTTCATTTATGATATTTATAATAAGAAATTGAAAATAATACTGCCAAGAAAGTTTAAGACAAAGTTTAAGTTAAAGTTTAAGGCAGGTTAAAACTATTTGTATAAAAACGTACATTAAGAGAGAGAAATTCTAATAATAGTAATTACCTGCTAATTATACATTAATAAATAATATATCAATAAGATTAGTAAATAATATATATAATAATAAAATATAGTACGTTAATAAATAAAACATTATTTGTTTTAAGAAATAATTTTATATATTGGTATTTTCATTAAAATTGAAAATGAAAAGTTTCGAAATATGTCAGAATATGTCAGTATTAGAGGATTATTATTAGTAAATTGGATTTGGCATTTTTACCACACACAATATATAAAATTCTTATTTCTTAAAACAAACACATAAAATATGTCTTATTATTATAGTTATTTTTTAAATAACTATAATAATAAGACATATTTTGATTGCGTAATAAAAATATTATTTTTAGAAATTGATAATTTTTAAATGTTCGTTATGGCATCTTTTCTGTAGAAAAGAAAAAATATTCCATTATTCGTACTCCTTCTTGAATCTGTTAACAATTTTAGTTTTCTAAAATGTATTTTTTTAAATTGCATTATTTCAGAAATATTTGAAATATGCCCATCGTGCACAAAATAAACGCACGCATTTAAACAAAATATGTATTTTATGTATGTCAATTGCGCGTAATCATAATTAGATAATAAGGAGTTCTTAGAAAAGCGCGAGTGTCTTATTCTTTCTGTTACAAGAACCAATCTCGACATTTGACACGTCGGAGATTTCTTGGACGACTATTTGCGAGTTATGTGCCTCGTCTCTCACAGTCGATGTACACCGAAAGCAATTACTGAGTTTCCATCGTCGTCGTCGTCCTCGTCGTCGTTGTTGTCTGCATCGTCTTTCATGAAGAGATGATCGATCGATACGCAACCAAGACGATTCACTTAACGGATGATTTAATGCTCGTGGATTAAAAGATCTTCTACGACTTAGATCCCGAATACCTTGAAAAGCAATAAATTCAGTATGAGCTTATTTATCGTTTTACTTTTTATGTCAATAATTTTCTCTCTATCACCTGACATTCGTTCAATATCGTCGTCCCCAATCACTCGTTGTATGTTCTCGTTCAAAGAAATTGAGGTTTCTTCGGCAGTCATATTTCACGCAATTCTAGAAAAAACATATACTTACATAAGGGAGATCACAGTTATCCTGATGTGTATGTGTATATATATATATATATATATATATATATATATATATATAATGTCTTAAGTATCAATTATGAGATAATGAAGGATATATTTTTTTCCAAGTAGAATATAAAAATAGATTTGACACTTTAGTTTTAAAGTTTCGTTATCTCTTCACTTTAAAGTTGCTTTCAAAGACAGCTTGATTCCTTTAATTATAATCTCTTTTAAAGACCATTAAAAGATTATTTAAAAAATACCGAAATACTTTACAAAATATTTCATGTATAAATTAATATATTATACTTTACATCCAAAATATATTAATAAAGTAAAATTAAGAAAAAAAAATGCGTGCGCCTTATTTCTTCCTTGCTGTTAATCTGTGTATAATGAATGAAGTAAAATATAATAAGTCGAAGAGTAATCGTCTAATAATTGATGTGTAATATAACCTTATGTACCAAAGTTATTATATTACATGATATTCCATTATTTAAATCCGTCTATTTAGAAAAAACAATCCGGCGATGATTTTCTTGAACACTGCCATAATCGATCGACCATAAATGAAGAGGATGGTTTCCTTTTACCGGGACATCGACGATTTCGGAGATGTGGTCATTGAAGAACAAGATGAATATTTCATATTTCCCCGGGATTAGTAATGATCATCTTTGATCACTTGTGATTGGCTCTCGGTGATCATCTTTTATACCTCATCGATCGAGTCACTGAGCAATTTTTACATATGTATGTACAATTCTATTGTAGTTTTACCGCCACGCCCAACGTGAAATTAGCGTGACTAGAGAACAAAAATTTCACATGTCACTAATATTGTCGTTATTATTCGATAAAAAATTTTTTATCGAATATAAATTTATAATTTAATTTATAATTATTATATATATATTATATATTAATATATATATATTATATATATAAATTATTAATATTAATATTATTATATATTAATTATACATTATATATAATATATTATATAATATAATTTATAATTTATATTCGATATATATTATATAATAATATAATGCATATATAATAAATATATAATACATAATATAAATATATAATAAATACATAATAATATATAAAATATATTTTCCTCTTCTTTTGTATAATCTCTATATAGTATAAGAATAATTAAAAAATAGAAATATTTTTTACATTATTTTTTAACAAAAAGTAAAATAGCAATTAGATTATAAGTTTAAAGAAATGAGAAGTTTTTCTCATTTCAAACTTAACTTTTTATAAAAATTAACAATTATCCTTTTAATTGTTTTTTAATTCTTATTTTTTCGTATGAATTAACAAACAAATGTTAGATAAAAGAAAGAAAATATGAACACATTTTATAAAATTATATATTATTATATATAAAAAATTATACATAAAAAATGTTTTCTCGAGTAATTAAAACCTACAAAGAGTTCATTTAGAAAAAAACATCGCTCGACCTGTATATTTATACATATCGATCAAGGTATAAAAAAATTTGAAAGAAAAGAAAATTTAAAAAATAATGATTCAATATTGATTCAATAATGAGACTAGAGATAGATAGGTATGCAACTACAATTGTTCGCAACTCCTAAACTACTGAACGTATAAAGACGTCCGATAATTTTGAGACACCCTGTACATACGCAACCCGCACGCACACGCTCGCTTTCAGAAATACAGAAAATTCGTCTGTCTTTTAAACAAAATATGATGTAGTACGTAAAATAATACGATAAATGTGTGCGAAGAGGTTGAAGAAAAGGCGCATCCAAGAGCCTCCGTCGTCCCCGAATATCGGATCGGATCGGTGATACAAGAAGTAAGTATCGTAGATAGCATTGTGCGTCGCTGCGCGGCGTCGCGCCGCGCATGCGCGGGCGCCATCTCGCGAAACGAACGGCAGTCCGCGACGGCGAATCGTGCTCGGCGACGCTCGGCGACGAATCCGAGGCGGTGAGGCGGCGAGCGCGCGGCGCGACGAGGCGAGGCGAGACGAGGCGAGAACAGCCGAAATGGAGGAGAGCCAAACATCGGAAAGTGTCGCCGTGCTACCGGACATGTCCGAACCGTTGACGAGCGAGACCGAGGAGGCGACCGCGCTGACGACCGAGCACGAGGCACATCCTGTCGCGGTCACGGCGAGCGTCACTACGGTACCGGGTGTGCCGGGCGTTCCTGGGGTCGGCGTGCCGGTCTCTCTTCCCGTGGGCTCCATCATCGGCGTAGCGAACTCGACCAATGGCACGACCTTCAACGTCATCACCTCGGATCAGCTGCAGGTACGTCCGTGGGGCCGTACGTGGGTGCCCTTTCCAACGACGCTCGCGCAATTCCCGAGATGGGAGCAAGGAGTTTTCATCGGTAGAGACGCGGTATAATTTTTTTTTTCTTCTCGCCTGTGCCACTTTTATCGTTTTCCTGATGACGGTGACAATAAGAAGCATTGTATGCCGTCTCATTGATGATGTCAATTTATCATGAGGATCTTGACTTGTCATGAATTTTAACCTTTTAAAAATGTTGCAGGCTCAAGACTTAATTCTTATTCTGTAATAAGAATTTAGATGAGATTATACACTTGAACTTGTTAGTTATTATTTATGTTATTTAAGGTTGGACGGAAAAATGATTCCTGTAAAAGTAGTCAAACTTTTTATGTAATAATGTGTTACATAATGTAAATAATAACAATAATCGAAGTGGAAGAGTTGCCTGAGAATTTGAGACTTGTTTGATGTAAGATTAATTTGAGCAATGTTTAGTTTCTTTAGCTGTAAAGTTCCTTTATCAATATATGCATTTAATAATTATATTTGCAAACTGTGTCTGTTTAAGCATAAAATAAAAAGAAAACTGTTCGGTAAGATAATATATTTCCTCTTCTACATTTTAAATCATTAACGTTATACAATTATAATTTTATTCATACGTCTTGATATATTTCACTTTCTGACAGCCCCATTATTTTCTCACCTATTTGTTGAAATATGAAGGGAGAGGGTCATTATTGTGGGCCTTGAAAATCAGAGGCTGGAGTAATTCTATTCAGGCTGAGTCGCTCGCCGAAACAAATCACAAATATATTTAATATTTATATTGTGTAATTAAAAAAAAAAAAAAGATTTGAAGCTGGCCTTCTATGTATAAGCTAATGCATCATAAAAGAAGAGATACACGGTGTGTGAGCAATTTAAAAAAAAGAACCGGCCTGTTTTTTTTCTTGATATTGTAAATTAGGAATTGCATATACTTACTGTGTAATTTTCATTTGTAGCTGCCAGGTTCTGGACAGTTCAAGCAGATGCTATGCGTCGACAATGGGTTTATTTGCGAACCCCGTCATGATAAAGACTCGGATCCTCTACGTTGGAATGGTGAGCTGAAGGCAACTCACATAGTGATTCAGAACAGCACGGATGAAACGGAATCTGAGCAGATACATGTATCCACGCCCAGTTCTCAACCAATATACAGCTGGTCGGATTCGGCAAATTTGGCGGTGCTACCCATAAGATGTAAGAACACGAATGCAGAGTTGCATAAGAGTAGATTCGGATCTGGTGGTAGAGGACGGTGTATCAAGCTTGGCACAGAGTGGTACACACCTAGTGAGTTTGAGGCCCTCTGTGGTAGAGCATCCAGCAAAGATTGGAAACGAAGTATTCGATTTGGTGGAAGGAGTCTTCAGACTCTTATCGATGAACAGATTTTGAAACCTCATGCCACATCTTGCACTTGTGCGGCGTGTTGCGATGACGACAGCGCGGTAAGCAGATTACTCGATTACGCGATTCAATATACATTCATGTTCCATATATTCCAATATATGAAATTGATACACTTGACACACACACACACACACACACGCACGTTCGCGCGACTGACACGTTTGAATTAAATAATATTGATCTTTAGACAGGACCAGTTCGACTTTTTACTCCGTACAAACGTCGAAAGAGACCGAAGGATTCATCTGATGGAGAAACTCCCACACGTAAACACAAGATCGAGACTTCACGAGACGGTAGCAATAACGAGGAAAGTGGTGATGAAGTCGTTGTGCCTGACAAAGAGGTCTGGCCACAGTTTGTTTCTGCGGATGGACTAGTTGTGCAACAATCTCAAGAACAGGACGCAGTCGTGCAAAATGCGCATCAAACAGAAAACGGTCAAGGCGATGATGTGTTTAAAAAACTAGATGAAATGTCAAGTAAAATGATGAAGTTGGCTTACGAATTTAGACGTACTTTGGAAGAAGCGAAAGAGTTAAATAGACAGCAAAGAAGGGAACAGGCATTAGTCGCGCAACTCGGAGGACGAGCGGATGTCATTGAAACTGTTGGATTACAACCGGCGTCCGACTCACATAATAAAAAGGTAAAGAGTATACATTTACGGAAAAAATATTTTTTATTTGTGTTTTATCTCCAATTTTGGTATTATTATGAATGCCTTTTCTTATAAATATAATTCGACGACTTCAAACTTTGTAAATGTAGATAAAATTAGGCAATTTAAACTACCAATTTAAATCACATCTAGCACATTGCGGTGTTAAAAATTTAATAAGACTTCTAGTCTTTATTTGTACGCAAGTATTTAATTAAGATTGGAAGATTACAATTTTCAACTGATACCATTTCAAACAGAAACTCGACATCATTAATTCATACTGCATGTTTGTATGATTATTAGTTATTTAGAAAGAATTTGTTATAAAGGAAGCATACATATAAATATAATTTAAAAAATAGTATAAAATAATATAATAAACACACACAAAAAAAAAAATATATATATATATAAAATAAATTTCAGTGTGCCAACTGTAATCGAGAAGCGTTTGCAGAGTGCTCTCTGTGTAGACGCACGCCGTATTGCTCGACATTTTGTCAGCGTAAGGATTGGGGAAGCCACCAGATAGAATGTGTTAGGGGTGCAGCCGAGACCGTGATGCTCATAGTAGAGAGCGGTAACGGGGATACGGCGACTGCTCTCCCAGTAACCGCGACAGACCAATAGCTAGTATTTCTCATGCCGATTCATCAAAGAAATGTAAAAAACGAGGAATCTGATGTGGAAACATCTGATGTTGAAATTTAAGGAAAGGACGTAGATTTGAAAGTTCAGGTTACACGAGAATAACATAATGTGTATATATATATATATATATATATATATATATATATACACAATATGTACGGTAGAAAAAATTTTACGTGTATATGTTATACATATACAGTATACACGGGCGCGCACAAGTATATACATACGCAAGTTTGTATCTATGTATATGTATATACATATGTATGTGTGTGCAGGTATATATATTAATGATTATCAGGTTCTTAGATATGCAATTGATGAAGGGAGGCGAGAAAGCAACGAGAATTATTTGGAGATATCTACATAGACATAAGTGTACCAAATTTATATTAATATTAGATTTGTATGAATCATATTTATTGGCTCTATTCATAGCAATTCATTGAAATTAAACACCTTGGTTTGAACGCGATCTTCTCTAGCAATAATTGAGAATAAAGAACCAAGATCTTATTAATTTTTTTTTAAAGAAAAGATCTTATTGAGATCTTATAAGTCATTCGCATGTGTCAAGCAAGCTAAGGTACCTAAAGTCTATATACAGTTAAAGTACAATGAACAGTTTGAATACTGTTTGAATACTGAATAGTTCAGAACTATTACTTCATCATTGTTTATTTTATTTTGTTTATTCGCACGATTTTTTATATAATTTTATGATTGTTATGTGTTATTGCATAACTGTAATGGGTCAGAATTATCTGTTTCATAACTTTTGAGTCCTCGACTTTACTATTACAATTTGCTTCATGCGAATATTTATCTTACTATCATTTTATATCATGTTAGTGAGCACTGTTTTGAACTGAATTGCAAATGTGAAACTTTTGTTATTCATAAGAATTCTTATATTATCATTTTTAGATCTATTCGTATTGTTTGACACCATATATCGATTCTATGCATTTTTCTTGCATATAAAGTTCTGCTTTTTTAGATGTACAATTAATAAGATTCTGTTTTTAAAAATCTTTTTTGATATAAAAGTTGTAAGCAATTAAAAAATAACATTTTTTTGCAAAATAGATAAATTATACAAAATTTATAATAAAATTCTAATTTTAATAGTTATGATATATAATGCTAAAAATTGGGAAACTAAATATTTTTCGATGACACTACGGTTAATATATAAATAAGATATTTATTTTGTTGATGTAAAATCAAGTTAAAAGGAGCATAAATATGTTAATTTTCCAATTTTTTAAGTTATTTTTTCGGAAGTCTTGTATGAAAAAATTTGTTCTATAATTGCTTTTTTATAAAGAATTTCATAAAGAATTTTTTTCGATTGATCAGAGACTATTAGATCAAAGAACAATATATGTAAACATGTGTGTGTGTGTATGTATATGTGCGCGTGCGCGTAATATATCACACATTACATATATATTAAATTATAATAATCTGCAGCTTGCTAAGTAAGCTCACGACAACTCGATGTTTTTCGAAAAAAACAGATGTATCGAGATGTAATGTAATATAATAATGGAACCGTATATCTTATAAACCAAGTAACATATGGTATAAAGATATATTGTATATATGTGTGTATACATATGTTACTTTGTTAATATTCGGTTCTAAATTACTCTATTATTATTTCAAAATATGGCACATATATATGAAGTTTTGGATGATTTACTTTCAATGAATATGCAAGCGACAAATGACCAAAGGTGACAATCGCCACAATTCTATGAGATAAATTGGTAATTTAGACATTACATTTCGCATAGATCCTGGAATAGATCATTTATTTCATATTACATTACCTTACTTTTCTAAACATTCATGTGAAATATCATCTAAGTCTATTTTATTTATAAAACTCCGTAATATCATTCTTTACTCACATAGTACAAATATATTAATAAAATTGTCAAGAAAATATTTATTGCAATTAGATGTGCGATAAAGGAGAAATGCGTACAAAGTCTGTGTGTTATATGTAACGTACACAAATCTGTAAAGGATTACACACGTGTTGAGAATTATTTAAATGAAAAGGAAAAAAAATAGTTTATAGTCTTTACTACTTTGTATAAGAATTTTCATAATGACAAGATGTATCATTTGTATATAATTATTTGTGTCTCTTTTAAAGGGTGAAGAGAGGATGATTTAAATGTAACATCCACATCACTTTTGTAATTTCTTCACAAAGGGAAATTGCTTTAATGTGAAGATGAAATTACGTACTTTACTTTTAATAAAAACGATAAAAAGAAAATTTGCACGATGAATATGAGACAGTATAACTTGACATGTGATAAATACTATAAATAAAAGTATGTACAATTTGGTTTTTTGAATATGTGGAAATTTTATAATTTTTTGTTTAAGCGTATGTATAATGTAGTATATTGGTATCTAATATCGCGTAGTTTTATTTGTGTAATATTGTACGAATAAACTAATAGCAGTAAGTAGGATAGAGCAATTGTAAGATATACCTACTATTAAAAATAATTATACCAATCTTATATATTCCATACAGATTTTTATACTGTATACAAGCCATTAGAGAAAAATTCTTTTATGAATATAATTAATAATTTCCATAATGCCTCAACCTATATAGTAAAGCGGAACCCGTTCTATTTGAAATACTAAGATAACCACTGCCAGGAGAAAAAGCAATCGTTTGTGGCATGCCTATGTTGGTTTGAATTGTTGGGAAATTCGAGAACACAGTAAACGATGGTAGGTGCAACATCCGAAATGCATTGTGTTTGTCGACCGATGCCACGCTCAGAATCTCAGAAGTCGGATTGAATTTCAGGCTCGTAACACTAGTCACAAGATTCATCATTATTTTTAGAGGCGCGGGGCTTTGATCCTCCATTACAGTTTTCATGTCATATAGATTAACCACACCCTGTGCGCTGCCTGTAGCCACAAATTGGCCGCTCGATGACACAGCAATCGATGTGCAAGATAAACTTCCGTCATCCACAGCACGATTGATGCACGTGCGAGTATTCAGATCCCATATATACATCTCACTACCATCTGTGATTTGAATGAGCAAAAGATAATGTATCAATTTTTGGAAATCTCGTTAAAAAGTATACACAGAAGTAAAGATCGTACAAGCTTACTCACCGCCATGCGTGATAAGTGTTTTACTGTCTGGTGTAAACACTAGTACCCTACATTTCGAATTCATCTTGAGTGTTCCGATAAGTTCTTTAGTAAAGCTGTGTAACAAATATATCTCGCCCAATCTTCCGCATAACGCTATTAATTTGCCATCAGGGGATATTTCGTAACGCTGGAAATGCCAAAATATATATTGCAACCTTCAATTTACGAGAGTTGTTTCTGATATGACAGATTGGTGATTCCACGAACCTTCATGTTTGTAATCCCATGTGGCAGAGGTAATTTATACGTCTTACCGTTCATCAAATCATAAGTATGACAATATGGATAATATTGAGAACCGAGCAAAATTTGTGTTCCTTCCTTCATGAATGTTGCTTTACTAATTGGGTATTTTTCAAATTGCATGCTGTGCAATTTACCATTTGTATGGCCATCCACCTACAAGACAGAAACAATCTTTATTAATAATAATCAGTGATAAATGTTCTAACAATTGATTTAACTTCAGAAAAAATTCTTATTTAGAGAGTCAGGAAATTCCTTTCTTTTCTTCTGCTTAAAGGCTTTTTAAAGGCAAATTCCATTTAAACTTAAAATGTCGAGAAGATATATTTCTAAAATATTAAATCAAAATAATATAAAATAATAGGATTACAGAATCTGAGGAAAAAGATATAAAAGTAGAAATTGTATTGTCCTCAGATTCTGTAATTCTATTATTTTAAATTATTTTGATTTAATATTTTAGAAATATATCTTCTCGACATTTTAAGTTTAAATGGAATTTGCCTTTAAAAAGCCTTTAAGCAGAAGAAAAGAAAGGAATTTCCTGACTCTCTAAATAAGAATTTTTTCTGAAGTTAAATCAATTGTTAGAACATTTATCACTGATTATTATTAATAAATGATTGTATCTGATTATATCATCTTAACAAGAATATGTCCTCCTTCAAATTAATATATAATTCAATATTAATATAATACCTGAAATAATGATAAGACACCTGCTGTACCAGCTACTAACGCCACAGTGGATGACGGATGAAATTCCACGCTGGTAATAATAGGGCCTTCCGTGTGAGTGCTTTTATTCAAAGCTTTGAGCGCTTTAATATCAATGATGTTTTTCGGTAGATTCTTTACTTTTGGCACTTCCAAATGGCAACTGTGCTAAATATGGGACAAATAATTAAGTTTTTAATCCACTAAGTTGAAGAGGAGTTTCAAGACACTAAAGTACCTTCAAGATATCGCTATCCAAGTCGTCGACGTCAGCTTTATCTTTTTTTTCAAGTTTAGCCCACTTGGGTGTACCTACAAATAATTTGTATCTGTTCTCCAAGTATGTGGTATACAATTTTTCCAGCCTCTCACACGGCAATTTGCGATTTTGCATATTTAGAGCCATATCTACACTGTTGAAAAATATAGAAATCCATACAACAGAAACAGAATATGCGATATTTGTGTTAAAAAATATTTCTTTTTACGTGTAATTGTAATCATCCTCGTCTATCCATGCCGCTTCCTTTTCCTCTAGTCTCGTATCATCGCTACAATTTAAAACTGAAGTATCCTGATCCAATTCAACCTCCTTATCCTCACTATCCTCGCTATCTTCGCTATCCTTCTCACTATCCTTGCTATCGTCTACGATCGTTTTGGAAACCTCAATAGATTCATCTTTTGTCTTCCTATCTTTTACCTTCTCAGATTTATCATTTAATAAATTATCTATGATGTCACTCGGATCGCCAAAAACTATTTTTTCCAACCTACAAATTGAACGTACCATTAAATATTCATAGAGAACATCAAAAAGACTGTTGTGCTTATCTTATTCTTTCGTTTTTACCTAGCCTCTTCATCAGCATCGTATTCAATTTTTCGCTTTTTCCTCAAAGGCATCGTAAACTTTCGATTGTACGATACTTTCGGCCGTATACGCTTCTCAGTTTTACTCTCGTCGTCATTTCTATCACGCTTAAAAACCTTTTTAGTCTTCTTCTTCTCCATTTCACTTCACTTGAAGATTATAGTTTAGATAAAATTAACGATTTAATTCAGCACCGTAATATTTCTCTATACATAACCTAATTCTGCTCGTATTTCTTTGTAATCGGTCACGTGTAGATGTGAAGGGCTCAGTACATCGGGTGCGTTCCAAAATATATTGACAATAGGTCTGTTCTTTATAACTGCACTGCTGAACTGGTGCAATAAGTTAGAATGAAACGAAGGCTGCGTTCGCTTTGGGCGCTCACGCGTTGTAAGCCCTTATAAGCATTGTTTATACCAGAGAGAAGCCTTCTCTCTGCCAAAACATCTTTTTGAGGAAAATATTACTGTATACTCTATAGCTCACGTCACATATACTATAGAGATTGAGTAAAATTTTCCTCAAATAAGATATTTTGGAATGCCTAAGAACAAGATCTGTAAATGAAGGAACGACCTGGTAAGGTCGGTTGCGTTCCGATATTCACTGCCCGTACTAAAAATCTATAGTTTACGTCACGTATAGATTTTCAGTACTGGTAGTGAATATCGGAACGCAACCGTCGTCGCATAGTTCGCCATTTTTGAGCCTGCGAGTTTGTGTTGGTGTATACTAATATAGCTATTAGTTGTGTGAGAGAGTAAAACACGTCCTAACATAACCTATACATAAAACGAGAACAATTAATTTGTATTTAAATTGACATTATTTGGTTAATCAGGGGGTCGATTGTGTATCACATAACTTGCTCACTTTTATAATTTTCACCCAAGTAACATGATACACAATCGAATACCCCCTGCTGAGCCTCAGTCACCGCCATTTTCGTGCCAAATCGGTGAAGTGGATGCGACGACCTTACCTAGTCCGTTCCTCCATCTACAGACCTTGCTTAGAAAAGCAGCTGAATATATAATATATATTAATTCTGATATATATATATATAAAATATATATATGTATATAATATAAAAATATATATGTATATAATATATATAATACTACGATATTACGAGCGCTATAGAGTTGCGTTAATATTCTCCACCCGGTTAACAATAATACTAGAAGTTAGTATAGTACATGTCACGTATGCTATAGTACTTCTAGTATTATAGTGCATAAACTTAACGCAACCTGTGACAACTATTCTGTACATCGATGCTGAAAATCTATAGCAAACGTGACGTGAACTATAGACTCGATCCACAGGACGTTTCGGAACGCACAATTAGAAACAAAGTCACAAGCGCGGGAAGTATATATTGCCGTCGTTTTACACGTGAGCCGCAATGCGATTTGCGAAATTACAACGTTCTATTCATTCGACAGTGTTGTATTATTTGTCTTTTACTCTGAAGGACACTTCGTGGTACGATATAACGAAATTGGCCAGGAATCATGGAATTAGAAACGGAAAATGTTATTAATATCAAATGTAACAAATTTTTCTACGCGACCATGTGTCACGTTTGCAAGCGGTTTGGTGACGACGTACCTTTGATGAAATGTGGTGGCTGCAAGATGATCTCTTATTGTGGTAAAGAACATCAAAAGCAGCACTGGGCGCAGCACAAAACTTTGTGCAAAATCATACGGAAAGTGTTAAGAGACGAGCACATGGAGACGCACAATATAACTTGGCAGGAGCGGATCAAAATGAAACAGGAACTGATGAACACGGTTTCAAGCAAACTGGAACGTCGTCTGGAGGCCTATGAAAACGAAATGTTGAAATTTCCAAGAGAGTGTCTGATCTGCTATGAACAGGATATAAAGTCGCTGGTGGATTGTCGGAACTGTGCTGTTAGCTTATGTAACGATCACAAAGACGATACGAGGCACAAGGACATCTGCGCTCCTCTGAAACTATGTCTTCGGATAAGCTTAACTATATTCTCGGAAGAGATTTTTGTGGACCTGCATTACTTGCAACGCGTTTCCAGCTCGGAGATGTTTCAAGACATGAAAGACTTTATGAACATTTACGTAGATATCAAGCCTTGCCCGAACATATCAGATGATATCTTGGTAGCTGAATATTCAGAGTACTTAACACGTCCCTTGACATTATTTCATGCTATGCGAGTATTGACCTACGTCCCAAATCGTGAAGAACTAGTTATTCATGTTACAGATGCAACTTATTTCGAACAAATCACAGTGTATGGGTGGGAACTTTTGCTACATTTAATAGAGACTAAGTCACTGGTGATTATATTGATAGGGACGGAATTAGAATCTATATCCGATTCATTACCCATGTGCGACGATTGTTTATCGAGAGGAAAGAAGGTTTCGTTCGAGTTTTATAGTGTATTATACGAGGACTATGTATGCAACCCGTTGTTTATAAAACCGAACTTGATTGTAAAATTTAATGCCATATCAGTTCATGGTGCTGTAGACAATTCTGATCTACCGATGTCGAAGTCGTTTATACAGGTGCTAGCGAAACAAAATTGCCCGTTCCTCTTAACGTTTTACTCGCAATATGCAATAGATGAGTATATAGACAGAATGAACATTATCCTGGATAGGAAAGTAGATTATTTCTGTTATGATATGAATCCATTCGCTAGTTTATCACCATATAGATCCATAGAGCCGGAACACGTGTTTTTTCAGAATAATTTTATGGTTATCTATAGAAGTCTTTGTTCGTAACTGTTACGTTCATAATTTGACCGATACAAATCAAAGGCTGTGTTGATGATGAAGGAAATGTCGCAGTGCGTAAATGTCGCAGTACGGAATGATAAGAATACGAGTTAAATGGAACTTAATAATCAAATAGAACATAATAATTAAAGTTATTATTAACTTTTATAAACACAATTGGAGATATACAGAAAAGTATGTAAGTACCGAACTGCATTTGTGAATTGCGACGTGTCTCTTCGAAACAAAGACCTGACTTTCCGGAGTGTCTGCCTTTGTTTAAAATTTAAAAATGTCAAGGATCATTCTTTTGTTCATAGAATCGACTGTATCGAGCATGATAGATTTCAAATATAACGGCGAGTTCCTAGGGAGAGAACCTAGATTTAGTAATGTAAATATTATGACAACGGCTGTGGCCTTCAATTCTCTTAATTGTGACAAAGACAAGACTTTCGTCGATTGTTTGTAATAAAACTTATATATTTTTGTAATAAAATATACATCGAGCATTTACGAAATGATAATTATTTCTTCTCCATCTATTTCAAGAAAACCAATTAACATTAAAATCCATAATATTAATATTAGAAATTTCCCACAACGTAATCTTATATGTCTGTTACATTACATTTATATTATCTAGTGGGAAATCGTCTCTTTCGATTTGTGACTGCTATGATCGCGCGAGTTCTTCATTTCACCGACTGAAAAGATAAATAAATAAACAGTTAACCTTGTGGCACCTCACTTTTTTCTCGGAGAGAAAGTGAGAGATCCTGCTGCGCACGTAATCTCGTGCCATCAGTTGATTCCTACGCTGAGACTACGCGAGTTAGTGCCGACGCACGAAAGATGAGGCAAAGCCATCGGCGGAATCTGTTTTAAATCCTACAAACCAATCACGGAGCTGTATTAGTATTATGAGACACAACTTAGGAACGTTTGTTCCATCTTCGGATAAATTTTATTGGGAAGATAAGAATACACGAATCTGAAGATAATCAGAAGAATAAAATTTATCAGAAGATGGAAAAACCGACTCTTAAAATCTTGAAAAGCGAACTAGGAATACCATAGAGTGAGAATCAGATAATATAAGGTATGTTTTGTTTCTTCCTACGAAAGCTGCTGATTTTGTGGCGGAATTACACAGCAACTAATCAGATTTTTCTGACGAATGAAACGTAAGGTAACTCCTCCTCCAATAATATGTGTATATGTCACTCTATCCACCTGATCACCATCCATTAATGGCCGTGGCACATTAAAAAATTTAAGCAGAAAGCAGTAGATCTTAAGCGAATCGACCAATCACGGTCAAGCAGTATTGACTATGATTGGTCGATTCGTTTAAGTCCTACTGCTTTCTGCTTAAGCTTCGTCTACAATAGTCGCACACAAGGTCTGTAGATGAAGGAACGGAGCTTCAGTCACCACCATTTTCGTGCCAAATCGGTGAAGTGGATACGAGGATCTTAAGCCTCGTCTACAATAGTCGCACAAGCTGTGTCGCAAGTCGTAAGTAGTAGTGTCGCAGGAAAGTTGTCGCATGTGTCGCTAGACTACAATCTACAATATGTCGCAAGGATTGTTCGCGTGCATTAAGTCGACTGCAGCCGCAATGAATGATCGGCAATTAATAATTTTTCTTCAACTTTGCTCCCAATTTTTAAATTTAAAATGTTTATATTACCGTTTATTTACTGAATCGCACAACAGAAGATGATGGGTGCGACCACGGATAGCTAGCAACACACGCAAATCGTCAAAGTACTTCGCGCGGCAACGTTATGTGCTGTGATTGGCTGATCTTATGCGACACGCTTGTCGCAGTCGCAGAAAGTTGAAGTTGACTTAACTCCGTGCGACAAGGGGTGCGTTCCGTTTCACGCATATGCGCGCATTTGTTTATAGTATACGTCACGTATATTATAGATAATGCGCGCATCATGCGTGAAACGGAACGCAGCTAAGGGCTCTTGCGACTGCGACAGCCTTGCGACACAGCCTATGCAACCTGCGACACAGCTTGTGCGACTAAAGGAGACTTAGGCCGGTATTCATAGTCAAGTCTTATATTTAAGATTGTCTTAAGTTTATCTTTAGATGCTGTACGAATCAGTTCATTGGCTACGGAGTATCTGAAGATAAATTTAAGACGGTCTTAATTATAAAGCCTCGTCTACAATAGTCGCACAGGCTGTGTCGCAGGTCGCATAGGCTGTGTCGCATGTCGCAGGCTATGTCGCAAGGCTGTCGCAGTCGCAAGAGTCCTTGTCGCACGGAGTTGAGTCAACTTCAACTTTCTGCGACTGCGACAAGCGTGTCGCATGAGATCAGCCAATCACAGCACAGAACGTTGCCACGCGAAGTGTTTTGACGATTTGCGTGTGTTGCTAGCTATCCGTGGTATATTTTCTGATCGCACCCACCATCTTCTGTTGTGCGATTCAGTAAGTAAACGGTAATATAAACATATTAAATTTAAAAATTGGGAGCAAAGTTGAAGAAAAATTAGTAATTGCTGCCGATCATTTATTGCGGCTGCAGTCGACTTAATGCACGCGAACAATCCTTGCGACATATTGTAGATTGTAGTCAAGCGACACATGCGACAACTTTCTTGCGACACTACTACTTACGACCTGCGACACAGCCTGTGCGACTATTGTAGACGAGGCTTAAGACTCGACTATGAATACCGGCCTTAACTTATTGCACCAGTTCAATAGCGCAGTTATAAAGAACAGACCCAAATATGACTTTGTCCAGACGAGTGGTTACGAACTTACTTAACTTAGAATTTAAGCTATGGTGCGCTCATAAAACGTAAAATACAGTTTTAAATGTACATTTGAGTTACATTTGATATAGTAAATAAACGATACTTTTCATTTAAAGAGATTTTTAACGATTTAAAAAATTTACGTCTTTTTTTATTACTTTTTATTACTTTAAAACTATGTTTTTCGCTTGACACCGGTTTCTTGTGCGTCGTTCTGTACGATGTGATTTTTCGTATTTATTTATATGCGATACAGTAAATTAGCATTTGTAATTTACTATATTACTGAATTTCTTGCTCCGTTTAACTTTTCTCTTTTTCTTCTCAATGTGGAGAAGCAAGTTTAGCTAAAAAGAATACACCTATAATATAGACTTGTAACAAAAATTGAACAAATCTGTATTTGACAAATTCTGTTTAATCTTCATCGTCAATTGTACGTCACTATGTTTATAAGTTCCGTTAGCTAAATACAATTTTAATGTATCATCATGATGATCGACGTTAATTTGGTACAATTTTAGAATTTCGTTGTTAACCATTCGTTTGCTGAACGGAAGAGAAACCAGAAGCTACAATTTTTCTCGATAAAAGAGTTCTTTACAAAGAAAAAAAAATAATTTGTTAATCGCGTAACCAAAGTTTCAGATTTTTTGATAAACGCAGATTTAAAATTAATTAAACCGTTACACGAGAAGCGAATACGATTTTCAATTACAATGCACATTTACAAATGCTTCTCTCGCTATGCAGGTAAAATACAATGACGAATTTAGAATCATCCCTCATCGTTATAAAGCGACAAGTTGGATCCCTCGGTCGATTTGTGATCGAAGACGAAGAGACCCTTCGGCTGGTACTGCTCCACAGCTTCCAAAAGACTGTCCGGATAACCCGGCGAATAGTATCTGAAACAATTTGTGCAAATTTAGTTGTCAGCCACATTAAAGGCAGCTACATCTGCCTTTGAAGGTAAATACTCGTGTTTTATTTGTCCTTTTTCTCTCGATCGCATATATTAAAGCGAATAGACACAGAGAACGTTCAGAGTTGGCCATTTACATGTAAGCTGTAATAACATTTACACACACACACACACATGTCTACAATGTAAATAATGTTTAATGTGTCACGTAAACAATGAGTAATCTATAAATCGTCAAACATTCGGAATCTCGTCAGAAATCACGAAAATTTGTGTTTTGTTTGTGCAATTTTATACTTTCAGTTACAATTGTTAGACATAATTTTTAGAACGCTACGGAAAATTAATAATGGTTTTGAAGATATTGATCTTATATGATAAAATCAAGATTTTTTTTTAATAAAAAATTTATTATGCATATTTCAAACCGAAAATAATAATAATATTATATGCAACATTTTACTTTTTGTTTGTTTATTAACAACTTAAGTAATAATATTTCTGTATTAGCATCATGTATCCTTCACGTCAGTTATTAAGTAAATTATAACTGAAATGCTTATCTAATCTGATCTAGTCAAATAACTACTTCAAATAATTACTTTTTATTTTTGTAGAACTATTATTTCCAAAAATACAGGTTAAAGACAGTTTATAAATACAGTTTAAATCAATTAATCATTTAATTTATAATAATTTACATTAACGGTATAATTTATATTGCCTACGTGAAAGAAAGATTCCTGTAAGTAAACAATCCACGTAATTTTGAAATTTACCGCACAATCCCGAGAGCGTAATCTTCTTTACCGACGTGCAAGTAACTTATCAACAGAAAAAGAAAAAGATGAAAAATTACAACGAAAAAGACGTGGGTTCTCCCTTCACGGCTGTCCGAAAAGGCAAAAGGAAGAAATTATTAATTCAATTGTTATTGCGCGCGAAAATGATAACTGGGACGATTTATTGATCCTGCGCGCGCGCGCGACTCGGAGCGCCATACGTACACACTCCGAGTCGGCGATCAGCTGTGACAACATGGCGGGCGTGCTGTTTATCGCACGGTCGATTTAAATTAAGACACCGGGGATCCAGAAACGGTGCCGCGGCAGTTATTTGCATACACTGGCGGCGCGTGAACGATGGTGGCGCGTATTAGCCCGGATTTTTGACGAGAGACGCAACTTCGCCCAACGTGTAAGTATCTTCGACCCGAAAAAAATAAGGTTATATGCAAGCAACTAGTGTTTATATTAATTCATTCGTTCTGTTAACGTTCGCGAATGACGTCTGTCGTTTTTTTTCCAAAGAGATTAGACTTTCAGCCTGATGCTACGTAAGGAGCTACTTTGCGATAGGAATCATTGTGCATTGTGTGTAGGGAATTAATTATAAATTAATGACTAGATGGCCTTCCATGAAAAGAGAGAGAGAGGACGTCGAAGTTCTTGAATGAAAATTATCGAAGAGAAATTGCGAGCACCACGTAGAGAAGGTATAGTTTTTGACAAAAGAGAATAACACAAAGATAACCCAGCAAACGCCAACTAATAGTAATAAAATGTGATATCGATGTTGTAATTTCTTACTCCACAATGTAAGTGTGATGTAACAATGTAATTCAACAATGTAAATGCAACGCGATAACACAACGCGTGACATTGCATTCACATTGTTGAGTAGGAAATTATAACGATTGATGTTACGTTGCTGTTAATTGATGTTTACTGCGAACTGTGACATTGCAGACAATTGCGACTGTGAGAGGCAGAAGTGGCGCGTTCGATAGAATTGTTTTGCAAGGATATCTTTCTGATTTTATATTAACGACGAGAATGTAGGAAAAAAAGGTGGATAACCTGACGATCTCTTCCGGGAAGCAGCAATTGATAATTGTTATGTATTCCGAGAGGGTGGTGCCCGGTTCAGCTTGAATCTCTTGTACCTTTTTCAAGCCGCCGGATGTGACGAACAGTCTTCTCGCCCTCGCGTCGTGCGGCAAAATCTGTGCGCGAAGAAACACGACATTACAAACTGTACGAAAACGGAGGCAACTGAATTATTTACTAGGGAATCATATCGCCCTCGTTTCCTGCAACGAGGAGGTCAACGTTCAGTGAAATAATAACGACAGCGGCATCGTGTCGCGCGGAAAACACGCTGTCGAATATACAGAATCAGAAATGCGACGTAGGAAATTTACATTAGAGATCGCCGTATCGTATGTTGCAACGCGCCTAAGAATAAGGCTTCTGAAACCTGACCTGCACCACTATCTCAGAGTGCATTCCAGACTTTTCTCACGCACTTTATTATGTGCTTCCGGTAAATTGATGCGAGTTTAGAAAGCCGAGCATTATGCTTATCCGAGCACTTAAATTAATCTGGTTATCTGGAATATATACATATTTCGAATAACTTACCACTTAACCAATAACTTAAGTCTGCGTGCATATTTATATGCATATGTGTGCGTATGTGTGTGTGTTGTAAATTGGATCATGCAGTCTTCGCAAGGGATACTTTGAATAATGCAATAATATCCATGACATTGGTACCCTTAAAAAAATATATACGTACCGTGAAAAATTTATTTTTCGTTTAAAGTGAAGCATTTGTGTGATATTGTTCAATTTTTATAAAGGGTCTAACTTTTATCAAAAATATTTTTATTTTGACTTAATTCTCTTTTAGTTTTATTTTTATATGAATTACAAATGCACGAGATTATATTTTGTTCATTTGTAACCGCTAAAATATACAGTAAAAATAGTAGAAATACCCCTATAAGCTCTAATATTGATTTGTATGTTATTCAAATTGCAAATGTTATTTCAAATTGCAAATTTACATTAAAGATGAGCATGGTACGTAAATGTGAAATCTCTTGAACTGTTGGTGACATTTGTTTTCGCAATTAGACTTTTACAGTGTTGACTACAACGTTATATCACAGCTATAACATGTTATAGCGTTATATCACAGCATAACATGAATACAATTTACATGCCTCTATTGTTGGAAAACGCATTTTTTTCCTTTAATAAAATTGCACAGAAGAAAATCGATACGAGGGCAAGTGCTATGATCATAAAATACTATTTCGTTCTGTCTATCTGTTTCCAAGTTAAAAATTGAATGCGTACTTCTTTAAAAGTATTTTATCTTGTTAGAGAGAAACGTACTGTTCTTTTTAAGTTCTTCTCGAGTTTTCAGCTTAAGCTGGGAAGGTATACCATTTAGGTAACATATATAACTTTTTAACTGTGCAAAATATAGAGAAATGTTTTAAATGCACAAACTAAATATATTTAAAAAAAATGCAGAAGCTACGTATTAATAAATTTAAATTCTAAATTGAAATTTTAATTTCTCAATTTCTCGCTTTTTCACTCGACTTCTTGTTATCTATTCTTATATTATTTGTTATTCTCATATATATGTCAAACATCGTATTACTCATCGTGTTTACGATTCTGACTAATTCTGACTCATGAGTTACGGCAATGTTTACTTCATATGCAATCAAATGTTCGCGTATTAAATCTAATTATCTTTGACATCATCAATGATCTGGATGATATACTCTTATATATAGAGCAGCCTATCAAGAGAATCAACGTTCCAGACGTTCCAGATCTTTTCATCGAACTTCTCTCACAATTCTGATTTTTGAATCAAGCTCTTAAAATCAGAAAATTAATTATTGAAAGAAAAAAAGACAGAGGGGAGGGAAAGGGGAAAAGTATTAAATACGCGTGTGTGTTTTACATTAAAGTAAATTAAATTAATTAAAAATTAAAAGAATAAAAAATAATTCTTTCAGGGGTTCAACAAAATTAAAGTACTTTGATTAAAATTTAACAAAATATGTTAAATTTATTAGTTTTTGCTGCAAACTTCTGAATTATGAATGTGTGTAACAATTTCACAAAATTATGTAACGAAAAGTATGTGATTTTTTCGAAAAATGCACTAATAGTAAGTTAATGTCACAAGATAAGAGTAATTAAGTAGTATACATCCTATTATATTGTTGATATAATTAGCATCGTTTAAAATTGACTTTGACGCTCTAATTCCCCGAGTTCGCATGATATTATCAGAAATAACATTAAATTCGCTTGCATAAAGTCGTATAATTTTCGTAACTGAATCTTGCTATATTGAATCTTGCAATTTTAATTTTTCGCATTTTGCATTGGGATTGCGCAGCTTTGTTCTAGGAAAGACAACGGAAAAGTAAAATCGAAAAATAAAAAATAAAGAAAAATTGGAGAAAAAAATAAAAATTTAGCAGTAGTGAATTTCCTCAATTTCACTACTTGTCGCTATATGAAGCTTTATTGACCAATTCTCCACCGCTGACATAGAATTTCGTAAACAACACACGTTATCGTATTAATAGCATCAATTTTGACGTAGTATTTACCGTAGAGCGCGCAATTACTCTGCGCAGTTCTGAACAACATAAAAATAATTTATATCCATATACATACAGGGTGTTAGAAAAAAATGCTTAAGGACATGTAGCGCTCATTAAAAGGAATATATTGAATCCAAATAACTAAATAAAAATTGAGAAAAATTAAGCATGATTAAACTTGATTTTAGGGACATTTTCCCGAATTTCTGTCTGTCTATATAATCTTTTTAAATTGATTTTTATATATATTTTGCGTCTATGTAAAAGTATTTGAGTGAGATTGTCGAAAAGAATACTTTATAAGATATTTCATATTCGAGATATTTTATTTCGGAAACGATCTTGAAACTCAAAGAATATTCACTTTTTCAACGATTGTATTTTTGAGGAACGACGCATTATTGAAACTGAGAGTCATTTTCATCTTCGACGCAGCTAATTTTTCTAGTTGATTAATATTTTATTTTTATTTCTCGAGTATTTTTATATTACACGCCCTGAACTTTTTTTTAATACCATAGCGCGTGCTGCATCTCGATTTTTCAGAGATATTTTATGACATTGTTGTTTCTCATACCGCTACGTGTTATTTATTTAAATTTACATCGTTTTCTCATCTGTTTACAGTTTGTCGCTCGGACCGTGAATGAAGCTGTGCCACTGATGTATAATAGAAGACATTGCGACACGTTTTCAGCCACGTTACATCATATCCGATGACAAAGTACCAAAACTGCTCACTCAACTGTTGACTTTACCCTCATTGCCGTTCAAGACTACCGGATCAACCCTGAAGTTCTATGAAAACGGCTGACGAATTTATTCGTGTGCTTAATTGACGTATTCAAAGCTAAATTTGGAGACGTCCTTAGACACGAATGCGTTTAGAGTGTAGAAATGTGTGTTTGAAAAAGTTCAGAAATTGCGCTTTTGCGTGTGAGAACGTTTTCTCGTACAAGAGGAAAGAGAGACTGATACCATTTGAACGTTTAATCGTGGACGATTCAATAATTGAAGATTAAAGAGTTAATTTAGTTGATGCTTTACAAAAAACGTACTGATTTGTCGTAATAGTGTCGTTTCAGCATCGTGTAATCGTGAGCGCTCGGTACATAAAACACTGAGACGAGATAGCTGCCTTAAATTTTCAAGATAAGTGACAGTTGGAATGACGTAAAAGAACAGAAACGCTTTATCACTAGACTCTTACAAGTTGTATTACGCATTTGCACTTAGCATATCTATAAAATTCCCTCTGCGAAGTTTCCTAATCAGTTTTTCCGAGATCACGGAGATAACAGAGACCTAAGAACCTGCGCTAAAACGAGTTCGTTAAAAGAGCTGTGGTTTGAAAGAAATTTCAGACACAATTGCGAGGTTTATTGATTGTATATTCGTGCGAACGTTGAAAACAGGAAACGCAGCTCCGGTGTGCTTAATAAAGTAATAAGAGACAGAATCGAGAGGTTGTCGCGATCAGAATGATAAATAATCAGCATTGTGTGATCCTTAACACTGGCGAGACCAACAATTATCATCAACCGGTCTCAGCCAAGCCCTCGGTTGTCTCGGTATCGAGCATCGACTCTGACGTCAGTGATAGAAGAGATGTACGCGAAGAATTATACGCTGGGATCTTTAGGAGGCATAGAAAAACTATACTGGTATTAGGCAGTTTTCTCAAGATGTTAAGGGTGAATAGAAACATGAACAATTACGCTAGCATTAAACCCAATGACGAAACAGATGAGTAAATTAAGTTCTTGTTGAATCATGGAAGTGATGGAGAACATACGTTTTAAAGTAGAGCATAGAACAATTTGAGTATAAATATAGACTTTATATCGATACATTTCTTTCTCTTTTTTCAATATATATAACAAATGCGGCCAGATATTTTTTTAAACGTAAACTTGTTGAGCACTTAAAACATAAAAAAAACTTTTATAACTAAGTAAATTTATATAGAAATTTTGTAAGGTATTAATTAAATAATAATATTGATTTTAAATTTTTATGTAAGGATCACTTCTGTATAATATGATTGCAAATATTTGTTCTCTTATTTTATAGATAATTATTCAAGAGTTATGCTAAATTAATTCCAATTTCAATATTTAAAATTTCCATTTTTATTTTTACATCACTGATTCTTTTAATTTGTTTTTCTGATATTATCTCTACTTTTACGAATTATTTGTAAAAAAACATTTCTTTCTGCAATATATTACTGATTAAAACAAAATCAATGAAAGAAAACTGCCAATCGAAAGATTTACATAAATAAAAAATCTTATATAAATATATACATGAAAACAATTTTAATTGTTGCGAAAATGCAGAAAAAGATTGAGAAAAAATCAGTCTGTAAGATCAATCTGCCTATCGAAAATTTAATCAATATATCTTTTTTATTGATACTTTTTTAATTCTCGTCATTGGTTTTAATATTATTCCATGACGGCTAAGTGCAATACGTAAATTCTCGATATATTAAAATATTTTATCGATATTTTAAAATTTACATGAATCAGTATTCATTTCAGTATTCATCGATTATAAGAAAAATATTGATAATAATTTTTTGTTTTGTTTTGCAGAAATATCTGGACAGATTGCATGCTATGAGCCGGATATACGCCTTAATTGCTTTAAGATTCGAAACGCACCAAAAATTTTGATAAATTCTATATTTTTCTGCATTTTACCATGCATTATGCAATTGCATTTTGAAATTTTCTCGTCTTAAATATGCGTCGTCTCACACGTCCCACATTAAAATGTAACATTTGTGTTTTATGAACATTTATGCTCTTCACGTTTTCACAATATAGCCGAGAGAGAATTCTTTGTAGAATTTAAGAAAAATTTCTGTTAAAAGTTAGAACTGCTAATATTGCCGATACAATCCGAAAGAACCCATCAAATCGGCCAGCACTTTAATATATACTAAAATTACTGTCTGTGTTATTGCTGACGAGCTTAATATTTATTAGAAATACATTGAGGGCATATGTAACAGTATAAGATTTGTATAATACATATGAACTAATACGAATATCAAATCAATGCCTTATCACTTGAAACGTTAACATATTTTCTAATTTTATCAGTTGATCGTCAATTGATCATCAACATTTGTCAACTTGATTGCTCTTCATTGTTCTATATTCGAACATCTTTATACAATTTGTGTCTTTGTATCAGATACTGCCATTAGAGAATAAAATGATAAAGTAGACGCGAATTAGTGAGAGCAACTTGGAAAACAATCATGCGTTCAATTTTCTAAGGCATACTTAAACAACAAATTTTTTAATTAAGTTTCTATAAGGCAAATGTGTCTCTGTACTTAGCCGAACCACTCGCTGTCGTAAGACTGAAACATGTGCTCTTTTGGAACATTAAACGTGCCATACTATCTTAGAAAAAAAAGAACATTTGAGAGAGAGAGAGAAAGAGAAAGGATGAGAGCGAGGAAAAGGAAGACAACTTCTTATGTATAGTTATGGATTTCGGAATTGGTCTGATACATGATACGGAGCATATCTATGCGTAATGGCAACGCAATCGTAATTATATTCTGTACTTAAGTCAGGTGCAATCTAATCGAAAAAATTGTTTTCCTTTGGAAATAAACAATCGGAAGTTGATATCGATCAGAGAATCTATAAGAATATAAAAGTTATTCGAACAATTGCAATTAAGTATGCGTACATGTGTGCGTGCGTGTATGTGCGTGTGTCCGTGTGTGTGTGTAGAAATTCTTATATATACATATAATAGTGTTAAAAATATTTTCTTCGGAACTACCAAGATATACTTGGAAAGTATCTGTATCTTATGATATAACAGTTCCCACGAACCGAAAAGAAAACAAAAAAGGAAACATTCGCGTCCCTTACGCGCAGCTGCTTGTGACCAATTTTTCAGTAGAGCAAAAATTTTGTATGTTAGTAGCTTCGTCGTATATTCGTTTGCATATATTTAAATATTGTGCAACGTAAACAACCACGTAGTCACGAGACGCGATCTTTATTGAGCGACGACGAGGGGTAGAGGCGAACTATATTTTGCATTCGATTGTCAGGATCCTATGTGATTTTTGTAACGAGCAAACTATGTCCTAAATACGTTGTTGTATCGGGTAAGAAAGAAAATTTGTATTATCACTTTGTATGACGTATCATTAATGTATGTGAGACACTCAATAAAGCATTCATATTATGTTTAATAAATTCTCGAATGCCGTTTTTTTCCGCCATGTTACATTACGCTCGTGAAAAGTGTTCAGTCTTCTCGTTTAGTGTCTCGGTTGAATTGTAAAAGCTTACCTTGCTAAATTGTCCTAACACACATTTCAGGATATCGGGTGACACGTCGTGCAACAGGGATTCAAGAGCCTCGATATACATGCATTTCTGTAGGATCTGCTTTAACGCGGTGTTACATTTCTCCTTGAGGTCGTCGGAACTTTTCGGATCATTATGCAGCTAGTGAAATCGGAATTGTGTCGGCAAATTTCGACAAGCAAGAGAATGACCAATTGAATTAATTGATGAAATACCTCCAGTAACTTGGGCAATATGTTCGCGACTGCTTTTGCATGCTCGGGCGTGTGCTTGCCAATTTGTCCAATTGCCCAGACGGTCACCGCGAGAATATGATCTTCCGTTTCTTCTTGCAGTACGACCGCTAATTGCACGACACCCTGACCACGAAGTAATTAGTGTTGTGCAAGGTACGAAAAGAGAGAGTCACTTCTTATTTTCATTTGATTTGTACTTTTGATTTTATTACAGCCACGGCCAACTGATCGGAATGACCGGCGATGTAACCAAGTGCCATGATCGCCGGTAATCTGGTCGCCGATTTTGAGGTGTTAATTAATTCGATAAGCGCAGCGATGCCTCCGGTGTTCACCACAAGCTCCGCCAACTGAAAATTTAGCGAGAATTAAAAAGATAATCTTTTCTTCGCCAGCGGTTCAAAACCAAATAAAAAGACAATTGTTGACAGCAATTTTAATTTTAAATTTTACTTTAAGAGAAAGATATATAATAAATAAAAATATAATCTTTAAAGGCAATTTAAATGTTATTTTTTAACTAATATCCTATAATTTTCAATCAATAGATTGTTCTGCATATTCGATAAAGAGCCCAAGAATTAGGATAAGTAAGAAAATAAATAAAGTTAAAATTATGTGTAAATTAAAGTTTAAAAATATGGGTAACTAAGGGGATTCGTAATTTCAATGTCAAAAATTAAGAAAATTGATCTGATTAAGAAGAAATGGATTCTAAAGGGTATGTGATTTAAAGATATTGGATCAAATCCGCATTCAAATGGGGAAATTTTTTCTCGGGAGAGAAGAGTTTTTTTTGAGATAAAAAATTTAATGTTAATAAAAACATAGATAATATTATGAGTATAATTATTATGATAATAAGTTGGATAATTATTTATATTACCTCTTCAGACAAATATTACAGTTCAACAGCGCATGTATAAATGCGTTGTGTGCCGAAAGGAATCTATATATGAACCAGTTGAAAAGAGTGCGGTGTCAATACTTAAAACACAGAATGCCCATCTTAAATCCGGCAAATTCAAGAAGAGGACCCAAACCAAGGGTCGAAACGTAACGCAGCGAATAAAGCTATCAATATTGCCAGGTTGCTGTCAACAATTGTCTTTTTAACAATTGAAAACAATACACAGACCAATAAGTCAAAACATCGAACCAAAATAGAGTCAAAAAATATAAACTATGATTTATTTAAAATCCGAATAACATATGTGTACGTTTCGATTTCACTGAGTCTTCATCAGCACATGATAAGATAATTAAAAAGAAAACATAGAGTCGTAGTTAAATAAAAACAAATATAAAAAATAAATATAAAAAAATATAAAAAAATGACAAGACGCAATCATATCATAGTTCGGTCAAAAACATAAAAAACGAAAACGACATTGAGTTATGGTTTAAAAGTACGTTCTAAATGACGATCTCCTAATTACAGTGTTAAAATCTAAAACTAAATAAATAAAATAAAAACGTGTGGTACAAACTTATTACTCGTTTGACGGATATATTGGTCAAAATTTTTTGGACGCATGTTGTCTTTTGGTTCGTTAAGGGGTTATATCTACTTGCGAGGCCGAAAAAATACAAATTTTTGTGGATTTTTTTCTAGAAAATAAATGTATATTTCTGTACGAAAGTTTTTGTGTTCGAAAGAGTCTACTTTGATGAAGTCTTCATATTTTTTTTATGCAAAAATATTACTAAACAAAAAAGTTATAGACAATATCCATGAAGCTGTTTTTTAAAACGCGTTTTGCGGTGACCACTGCTATTCCGAACCAGGTTGTCTGAAATGAAAAAATCCAAAAAATTTAGTTAATATATGAATTTATCTAGTCCTTAATCGTTCGATATGCCGGAAAATTAAATAGCAACAAAATGGCGGCTATTCAAAGTTGAAGGATCGATTTTCGTAAAAAAAAATCTGACTTTTTCGTCCTTTAAAAACAAAGTACGCATTGGAAAAAAAATCCTACGATTAAGGACTAGATAAATTCATATATTAACTAAATTTTTTGGATTTTTTCATTTCAGACAACCTGGTTCGGAATAGCAGTGGTCACCGCAAAACGCGTTTTAAAAAACAGCTTCATGGATATTGTCTATAACTTTTTTGTTTAGTAATATTTTTGCATAAAAAAAATATGAAGACTTCATCAAAGTAGACTCTTTCGAACACAAAAACTTTCGTACAGAAATATACATTTATTTTCTAGAAAAAAATCCACAAAAATTTGTATTTTTTCGACCTCGCAAGTAGATATAACGGGAAAAAAAAAAAAATAAAAAAGAGGGAGAAAGAGAGAAAAAAAAATGTAAAAAAAAATGAGACCCTTAAGACGTTGTAATCGTCAAAAAAGAAAAGGCAGAGATGTCTGGGAGATCTTGATCTGCCAGTGTATGAACCCGATAACAATATGTATTCTAGAAAATTCGGACCGACACACAGTCGTGTTTGCGTGTTAACAATTAGAGTTATTCTGAGAATTGTCTTTTTATTTGATTTAGCGAAAAGTTTAGCGAGAAGGATCTCCCTCATACAGAATGTTTCAACATTGCACATGCTGCTGCAGCGTTACTGGGACATTCTGTGCCGCTAAAAAATCGTCTTCGTTTACCTCGAACGTGTGTTTGCAAATCTCCCTGGTTAAAATCGCCGCGACTCTACCGACATTTTCATCCGGATGTGCCATGTGTACCAAGACGTCTGGAAAGATCCCTGCCTCGACCACAGCCTCTGCCAAATCTGCAGAGTGTTTAGCTACGCTGCTGAGCGCTAATAACGCTTGACGCTGCACACAGACATTATAATTATATTCCAGTATTAATATCTCGCGAACGTTTAGCATACGTCAAGTCACCTTCGCCTTGGCATCGAGATTGACCAGAATTCTCGCGAGGAAGAAGATCGCACCGGCATCCACCACCGCCTGCGCGAGTTCGATACTGTGTTTACTTATGTCGCTGATAGCCGAAGCGCTGATTTGTTTAATGTATAATTCAGGTTCTTGCAGACACAATACGAGAAGAGGTACCGCGCCTGAAAAATGATACGATTTAACGGCAAAAAATAATTTATTAATAAACAAGTTCTCCTCTTCATCATGGAAGAAGTGAAGATAATTTTACTGGCATCCACTGCAGCTTGTGCCAAGTTCTTATTATGTCTCGCAATATATCCCAATGCCCAAGCAGCCGCTTCCTTCACCCCAGGATCGAAATCTTCCAGGCATCTGACTATAGTCTGCAAGCCATCGTTGTGTACCACTATCGACGCCAGTTCCGGTGAATGCTTGGCTATTCCTCGCAGGACAAACAGTGCCGCTTTCTTATAAAATTTCTGCGATAATATAAATTTCTTTAAAAAAAATATCTTTATATAATACACATGTATGAAAGATTCATGGGATGATTGCAAATTATGTCAAAGTTTTTCGAATAAGGGAAATACGGCGCCTCAGATCAATTTCACATTCTCTATCATGATCGAAATGCTTACATTTAAGGAGCTCGTACATTTTGTTTGTCTATGTTCTTCAGCAAGTGCGACAATACGTCTTTTCTAACGACAGCGTGTGCCAGTCTAGGATTATGATTCGCCAGCTTGCCCAGAGCAATCGCCGCCACGTGTTGGATAGATGGTACGGCGTCTGATAACAAAGGACGCAGGAGATCTATCGCACCCGCTGCTTCCAGGCAGTCGATGGTATTTGATTTTGAGGACAAATCCGCGACAGACTGCACGAAGAGTAACCGCGCCTTTTGGTACTGATCGAAAACTACGTATGGAGAAAGATAGAAATAAGTTATTATAGTAACATATACATATATTTGTATATTGTTATTCTATATATTAAATAGAGTATAATATAAGTATATATTATAATAATATACTTATATTATACTCTAGTAATATTCAAAAAAGATGTGTCTATATACTTCACTAATATTTAGTTAAATATAACAGAAAAATAACAATAGAAGTGTACCTTGTAAAATCGAGCGTGCCGTCATATTAATTTACCAGGGAATATACAATACGTTTGCATCTAAACATCAGTCATCATTACCGTATTCATCATACGATTCTATCGCGGAATGACTCTTGACAGTTCTCGATACGAAGTCGTCATCTGTTTAAAAAACGAAGAACTGTGGCTTTATTACAGGATCGTCGCAAACAAAAAACTGTAAACAAATGGCTTTAAAGGGGGACGATATATTTTTGAAAAATATCTCAAAATATCAACTTTTTTATTTTTATCACAAATAATATTCTTCGAATCCTACTTTGTCATGCGATATATTTTTCAAGCATATTTATTGGCTACAAGATGGAGAATTACCAGAGATTCATAAGAGATTAATAAGAACGTCTCTATTCTACAATCAACAATTTTGACAAAACTGGTTATATATGAAATATTAGCCAAATGAAATATTAGTCTACGATAACAATAATCAGTTGACAAGTTGTCAAATTCCTCTTCAGATTCTCTTCTTTGAAAAATGATTATGCTCGACATGCTATGAATGATAAAATGAAGAAGAATATTTTGATGTACATTTATTACAATTTATTATGTGTATTATAATGTAAAGATGATTTTCTATAAGTTTATTCGAAATAATAATACAAAGAAAATTGATACCAGTACTTTTGTAATTTTCTGTTTATTGTAAGATTTAAAATTACACTTACTGTTATCGAAACCCATGTATTACTGATTACACGATACAATAGAGATTTCTAATTTGTAAATACATATAGTACGTATATTTAAATTTATAATGTAAAATATGAAAATATATAATTTAAGAGTGTTATTTACTTTTTATAATAGCGGAGATATATTGGATTTCTCAGAAGCTGTAGAAAAGTTGGTAGATCTTTTGAGTGTTTATCAACCTCCGCGCTGAAGTACATTGATGAGTACTTTGATCTCAGCCTTAATAAACATAATAAATATTTTTCTTTTAAGGAGGTAAAAGAACTTTTAGAATAAATAAATTTCAAATCCTGGCTGAGGTAATATTTTTCGCAATAATTTCTTCATCTCACAAGTTGAGATGATATTTATTAATCCCCTAAAAATAAAAATCGAATCTAGATTTCAAAAAGTTGGTGAATCACTGCGGTTTAAAGTCTGACAAACCAAGTCGGCTTGCTCACCAATCACAATGCCAGTTTGATGTCAACTAATCGCCTTTCATTTGATAAATAAATTTGTTATACGTATTTATGTTATACGTATTTGTATTATGTTATACGTATATTACGTTAATTAAATATTAATTTTATTTGTGTTAAATATTGGTACATAGTACAACAACAGTTTTCAATTTAAAAAATGACACAAATTTTATTATTGAAGTACATATCTTAACACATTAAATATTATAAACAGTAATTAGTTAAGAAGAAGAGTAAGTTAAAAAATATGAATGGACAAATTATGTTATAAATCGAATCAATTTTAATTTTTGATCTTTTTAATCAGTTAGTTTAGACCAATAATTATACAAAGAAAATATACAAACACTGTTATTTTTTAATATTTTGATTTAATGTCCACCGGGTAAAGCTTTTGACTCTGTTTAAATGATACAATGTTGTTGATTTGTGCAACTTTTCTTTCATCAAAAGCTATGAATTGATCTTTGTTACAGGGTCCGTTCTTAATGGACCTCACACATATTGATAATTTAGGATTTTTCTTATTCATGAATTTCTAAAAATAAAAACACATAAGAAATTACTTATAAATAACATACATTCTAGCATTAAGCGTTTGAAATAAAATATTCAAGCTTGACAATCTTAATTTGGTAATAAACGTTCCGTTTTCACAACAAAAATTTGATTTTGATTGAGTTTTACATATGTGTGTACAGATACGTTATAAAAAAATATGTTACACAATATATTTACCTTAAAGAACGAACGTAACTCATGCAACGTTATTTCACGCAATGCATGTATTTTAAGATTAATTCGATTGAAATTATATTCCCGTTTACAAATTTCACCCCAGAATGTAATGGACAGATCGTTCAATGTGTTCGGTTCTTTTTCTTTATACTGTTCAATACGTAATGCCTTTAATACCTCAAATGTCTCTTCAGACATATGGTCCTGAAACATAATCACAATGTTATCGTTAATATTCTTGTAAAAAAATATATATAATTTTTATGTTATTCTTGCATTAGTGCGCTTGTGTGCATACATATACATATACTTGCACTTTTTAGATTATATATCACGAATTATGCTAAATATCTCTGAAAATTTCTACAGAAAATACAGAATGTGTATTTCTCGTGCCAAGAAAAAAAATTTCTGAGACAAAATTGCAATAGTTTGAAAATAAAAATAATTGGAAGCAAACAAATGAGCGATTTAAATACGAATCGAGGAGATTTCTTAATAGTCCATTGTAAATTGCTAGCAGAGAGATTGCAGAAGATTCAACGGATTAATTTATTTGGATTTTGCTGACCAACATGTCATTGTGTTCTGATCATAAGTTTTGTCAGCAGAACGTAAGATTAATATGATTATAGATTGATATCAGTACGTTATAACTTTCGTTCGAATCTAATGCCAAATGCATTGCAGTAACAAACTACTTAGAATTTGTTTATCGAGTACTTACTACCCACTTCATAAGATTATAAATTTTTTTTTCGACATATTTATGCACGGGATCTTGATTTTGGATCCAAATTGCCAAGCCTTGCACTTCTTTCGTTTTGAATGTAGCAGTATCAATCACTGTTCCCTTTTCTTTCCCTACTAACGTATTAGAAAAAAATCTACTTATACATTCTATAAAGTCTAACAAGACTTCCGACTTTATCGATTGGCTCTCAATTTGATAGCATACTAGCGTACATGAGACCAGATGAAATTTAGTCTCTTTGTGAAATATGAAATGGCAAGCTGCAATAAATATAATTGTATAATAAATATAATAAATAGAATATAATATTATCAATATAATTGTAACGTAATGTAACATAAATATAATATTGTAACTGTATATTTATATAACTGCATATTTATATGCATATTTATATAACTGTAGACGTTAAATTAATTTTTATATAATAGACAATATCAACCCGTTTCTGAATAAGTTTTATCATATGATTCGTTCTAGATAGTCAAAAGTGTCGAAAACAGATTTCGCAAGTGCAATCTCTGTTGTAAATTTCATCGATAGAATGCCAGCAAAAATATAACTAAAATTTGCTAATAAATACAATCCAAGTAAAAAGTTTTTCATATAAAAACATACAAAATATATCCGTATATATGTTTTCTTTCTCTTGTGTAATCTCCATATGTAAATGTAGGAAAAGTAATATCTGTGTGTGATATTAATTTATAAATTTTAATTTTTCTTTCTATTTGTTACTGCGACAAGCGAGAAAATAAGAAAAAAGGGACTAGATGCAGACCGAGAATCGATGTAAAGTACGAAATTCTAGTTATAAATTACTTACATGTACATTCGTTATTACTTACCATCTGGTAATTTAATACCACGATAAAACGTTACCTCAATAGGCGATGCGGGCACATTGTGCGATAATTTGTTCTCGATCATACGAGCTATATCCAGAGCTTCTGCTCGAGTAACGTTACCGTGTATTAAACCCTCCACATGCACAGAGTCGAAAAATTCCGATATAAAACGATCAAGTCTTTCAAAAGTTACATCTGCATAACATTATCATAAAGATTTTACATACAAAATATTTAAGCTATTTGAGATGGAATGATATATATATATATATGTGTATATATATATATATATATATATATATATGAGATGGAATGATATATATATATAACTTCTTTTCTACACTTACAATCATATAATTCTAATATCTGTGTCGTCTTCCATAAACGCTCGGATAATAAGAATATAAGATAATAAAATGCTTTTAGAAACGGTTCTATTTTATGGAATTCTTCAAGTTCCTTCATCCTGAGCTTTTTATTCTATAATAATGAACAAAATGAAATATTAGTAACGCTGTGATTTAATTTAAACAAGAAATTTGATATCTTATTGCACATACAGTTTGCTTCTTAGTTTCGAAATTTATTGGATTTAGCTTAAAGTTTATCATTCGATCGATGATCTTTTCCAGCAGTACGTGTTGCTTATTGTCCAAGCCCCATATTTTAAGCTAAAGAAAACGTACTTATATTAAATAAATAATTCTCAATTTACATACTATATAAATTATATACAGGATGTCTCTCTCTGATAATTGCCACTTCATGGACATATGTAGATTGCTAAACTTAATTTTAAGAAATTTATATTTTTATGCAAATATATATATATATATATATATATATATATATATATATATATATATACACTCACCCGCAAAAAAAACGGGCCACTAAATTTTAACAAAATTTTTTAACATCTTTCAATGGCGACAACTCATCGAAAAATCATCGTATTCAGATGAAATAAAGCTTAAATTAAAGCTTGAACATTTCTCTTGAAATTGAATTACAACAAAATTTACAAAATGGCAGACATTGAAGGTAGACATGGAAAAATGGGGAAAAAAAATTTTTTTTAAACTATTGCATGGCTCAGAAGAGTTGACTGATTGATATCAAAACGTATGCGTTTTAAAGCTCATTCATTTCCAAACAAATCCATATTTTTAAAATTTTTCTACGACCTTTTTTGAAAAAGTTATAGCGTTTTGAACAAAATGTTACAAAATGAATAACACTTTTTGTAAAATGAAACTTTTCTACGGAGTGAACATCTCTCATCGAGCGTATCTCATCAATGTTCACTCCATAAAAAAGTTCAGAAAATCTGTATTGTTTCCTCGTGAATATTCATTTTCGCGACAATGTTCTGCAACAGTCACACAGGTTGTAGCGCTGATTAATGATGGAAGGAGTCAACGTTATGTTGCAAATTTTTTAAACGTTCCTCGTACAACTGTACAGCAAGTTTACAACAGATACGTGGAAACTGGTGGTTATAATCGAAGACCTGGTCGTCCAAGATGTACCACGGCACAAGATGACCAATATATTGTTGTGTCAGCATTAAGAAACAGGCGTATAACATTAATAGAAATAAAAAACAATTTGCAACAATTTGGAGTGGAGGTGAGCGATGACACTATTCGGCGGAGACTTGCGGAGGAAAATATGCCACGCCGTTGATCCTGGGTAACGCCAAGAGCAGGACACATGCATGCATATGTACACGCACGCAATTGCAGATTTTACAAAAAGTGTTATTCATTTTGTAACATTTTGTTCAAAATGCTATAACTTTTTCAAAAAAGGTCGTAGAAAAATTTTAAAAATATGGATTTGTTTGGAAATGAATGAGCTTTAAAACGCATACGTTTTGATATCAATCAGTCAACTCTTCTGAGCCATGCAATAGTTTAAAAAAAATTTTTTTTCCCCATTTTTCCATGTCTACCTTCAATGTCTGCCATTTTGTAAATTTTGTTGTAATTCAATTTTTGTTTGTTTGAATTTCAAGAGAAATGTTCAAGCTTTAATTTAAGCTTTATTTCATCTGAATACGATGATTTTTCGATGAGTTGTCGCCATTGAAAGATGTTAAAAAATTTTGTTAAAATTTAGTGGCCCGTTTTTTTTGCGGGTGAGTGTATATATATATATATATATATATATATATATATGCGGAAAGAAGAGTATACGGCAAAGCTATAGAGTAATGAATGACGAATGAGGAAAGAAGTAGTGTTTACGGAAAGAGACAGCTCTTTATTTGAATAAAAAAATTTGAATACGAATAAAAAAACCTTAATTTAAATAAAATACAAGAATTGCAGAATTTATAAATCCGCATTATCTATAATTTTATAACAGAACTCTTAAGGGCAAGATTTTCTACAGCTTTCTGCCACAGAAATTACACAGTTTCATATAAATTAATGCAATTTAATTTAATCTTATTTTTTTATGCAATCTTTTCTACTGATTATATTCTCAACTCCGTCCAGCTATATGACATCTAATAATATTTATGACATATAAAAATTATATAATATTATTTTTTTTATGATCTTACTCACACATATTCCTTTATGATTAGCATAAAGCTCCCAGTGTAAATCAACTAAAGCAGCAGGGTACACATATTCACTAAGAAATTCGTTAATAAGGTCGGTAAACATAATTGTGAAATGAGCATTAAAGGGATTCATATAGACAAATGAACTGTAAAAGTATAATTATGAAAATATAATTATGACATTGCTCATTTACGAGAAAAATAATATTACTCAAGCTTATGCTTACCTGACAAATTGAAAGATCATAATAGCTTTTGGTTCGTTGAACTTGTCATCTTTTTTGTGCCAAAGTTTTAATAATCTTGTGTTTTTTATGATTGTAGGAAGCTGGCTTGCCTATAATATTTTCAATATTTACATGTCACAACTTAAAAACAAAATAAAATTCCGTGATTCTCTCAAGTGGATAAGAAATGATTCTTTGCGCAAAAACAAGGCAAAAATGTGAAATAAATTTCTTTAGACAAAAAAATTAGGCAAAATCGAGCAATTATGATACTATTATGACATATATCGAATATTGATATATATCAATGTTCATAATTGTATCACAATATGTATCATAATTGCTACATTTTGTCTAAATTCTCTAAAGATTTTATATTATTTAATATTACTATTATTTATTATTATTTATTATATACGTGCTCAGTGTAGTCATTATTAATAATATCGAGAATTGTTTTCAATTACATTATCTTGTGGTTTTATATTAGTCGTCGTTGGTATAAATTCGTTACGGGTTGGAATATTAAATTGTATATGAGGGTATTTGTTTGGAATCCAGCTGATGTATGCTTTCATCGGTACCTCCTCTATCTTGTAATTATAGTAATAAATTCTATCCGTGATAGTTTGGTATTTTTTCGAGCCAACGTAAATACTCATACATAGCGATAAAAAACCTTCGATTATATTTTGTATGGATTTTCTTTTCCATCCGATAGGGATGTGTTTATCGCGCAGGACATATTTCAGCGGCCATCTATGCATCGACCGAGCTAAATGCGTCACGTATTGAAGAGGTTCCTCTTTCATTTTTAAGCGGAATTTTATTTCCTGTATCTCCTTATATTCCTGCAAAATTCAACATTTTGTTTGTGCAAAATCTCAGACGTTACGTAATAATATTGGAAAATAATATCGGAATATATTAGAAAATATTGTTGATACACCAAAAAGATTGAAGTACAATACAATCAATGATTCTTCATGAAAATAAAATGAAGAAATAAGAATCACGAGGATATACGAAAAAATCATCGATTATGGATCACATGATTTATAATAGTTTTTAAATAAATTGTATTTTATCAACGTACGTTGTATGATCGTCTAAATGTACATCCGTCAATCTCTTTTAACATCTTGAGATACTTAAAATACAATATCATAATGTCGTCGATGTGCTCGAGACCTTCTTCAGTTAAATTGACAGTGACAAGGAAGAATTTGTGATTTGTTTCGGCGAGCGACCCAGCTTCAATAGAATTACTCCAACCTTTGGCTTTCAAGGCCGACAATAATGACCTTTTCCCTTCATATTTCAACAAATAGGTGAGGAAATGATGGGACTGTCAGAAGATGAATATATAAAATCAAGACATATGAATAAAATTATAATTGTATAACGTTAATGATTTAAAATATAGAAGAGGAAATAAATTATCTTACCGAACAGAGAAAATCAGGTCCACAATACAGATTAAACATCATATGTAGTCTATTATAAGCATCGCGTGGAACATAATATATTTTGAACACAGACGAAGCCAGTCTTAAGTGGCTGAATGTAGGCGAATGGAGAGTGTTTACTATTGGAGAGAAGAGTGTCACTACCAAGCCTTCGAGTTTATCTAAACTCTCTAATATAAAATTTATTTATTAACATCTCAAAATGCATGTTTGAAAGACGTTTTTACGTTTTAAACGCCTAAAAGACGTCTTTAAGGTTTGTGGAATGGGACAAGGTATAAATTTATTATAATCAAAATACATTAATTATCTATACAAAGTGCTTGTAGCACAGTTATTAGGTTGAGTTATTATTAAAGCTTTGAAGATGGAAGACCCATAGAGAATTTTAGAGTCATGAATGAAATGATGACGATCGTATTTTTCATTTAAATGGAACATATCTTAAGAGATGTATATCTTGAGGTATACATTCAGAAAGAAATTTGTAATACAAAATTAAAAATCTCTGACATCTGGAAAAAAATCGATTTCGAATTATCTGTGTTGGGCACAGTGCACTTATATTCATAAATGCGCATAAAAATAGAAAGTATTGATTGAGTAAATATTGTATATTTTTTATGTTTCTTAATAATTAAATACGATCATCACTTAATTTAAAGATCATATTAGTAAGTAAATTTACACATGCAATTGTACAATAATATATAAATAATCGTGATAAGTATGTCTCTAGGTATGAATACACATTTATTTATCAAAATGAGTTTAATATTAAAGTTACTGTTACTGTTACATATTATGGCAACGTGAAAGTATCATCATTTATTATGTACTATTAATGTTATCGTTAATTAACAATATGAATAAACAATTTAATAAACTAAAAATGTTAGAAACTAAATAAATTTCAAACAAAAGATTTTTTCAAATAATTTAAGTTTTCTTTCAAAAGACTGTTATTCTCTCTCATTTGCAATAAAAACGTAATAATATAATATGAATGTGATAAAACCTTACTATTATATAACACATATAATATAATATAGTATGATATAATATAATATAGTTAAAAACGAGTAAGTAATTACATAATACATTACTTTACGTTGTTAATAATTGTTGTTAATAATTGTCTATAAGAATAATTTTTCACATTCTTGAATACTGTAAGTTGACGATGAAAATCGTAGACAAAAATAAGTAACAATCTGAAACATTCTCGGTACTTATTTGAAATGATTATTGTACCTTTGCCAAGGACGCACAGATACATAAGCTGAGAAGAATAGTATTTGTTATAAAATATCCTTAATTTCTCCATTATTGGAATGTCTTTCTCTGGTCGGTTGACAAACTTGAATCTTTCATCAGATATTTGCATCTCTTGGTGTTGTCTTATATAACTCATAAATTTAATTATTTTTGAGTTATCGTCTAATTCAGTATTCTCGACCTTACGCATTTCATTAAAAATTACGTGATCGGGATAATAATCGACTGGATTGTTGAAAAACTCGATGAAATAAATCAAAGCATTCTCGAATTTGTTCGGATTTATACTGAAGTAATAAACGGCGGATTCCGTGTAAATTTTGGCATCGATTTTACCGTTATTTTCTTCCACAAAAGTTTTGAAATATCTTTTAAAGTCAAACTGCTTGTGAATATCGCCGTTATTTGGAAAATATAATAAACGTTGATACAAATGCGCCAATCCTGGTAGATTAGATGGGTCACCAGCAGAGCCTATCATATATAAAATCATATATATATTATATCATATAATCATATATATAACACATCTTATTTACAAGTTAAATAAATACATTTGCAAACACCAATTAAAAATCAATCTTTATATCAACATTACGTTTATCGCCGTAATGTTTTATTATTTATTTAATTTCATAATTGACAGCGAAATATAAAACAAAAGATTCAATTTCTGATAATGTTACCGTCGTATAATTAAATACAATTAAATAATTTCGATTCAATCAACTAAACAAATTAATAGTTTGACGGTCAAACATTAATAAATCTGTAAATTGTAAGTAATATAATATATCTTAAATCACATTCGTTGTTTGATGTTACAACATAATTTTACAACATAATGAAATTTGAATTATTGAAATGTGAATTTTCGTAATGATTATGATTAAATTGATATTGATTGTCAATACATATATAAATAAGCATTTTAAAAGCTATTCCTACTGTTGTTAAGAAATCTATCGCGAAAAGTATCATTTTTCCGACAAAATCGAATTTGATCTTTTTCTTCTATTTCCCATGCGCTTTATTGTTCACTCATCGAGGTGATATTTCTCAAAATACAAAGAATGAATGTATCACGAAGATTGCCATTTTAAAGTGGGTGAACTTTAGAAAGTAAATTGCAAAATCTAAAAAATCAACGATTTATGAAACGATTAAACCGACATTCGAAATTACTATATTTATTTGTTCCATGATATGTTTTTCATCATTTATTTCTCTTAGAATTACTTTCATATATGAGATACAAGAGAGAGAAGAATCGTTTTATGCAGAAAACAAATTGTATATTCAAAAAGAAGTGCAATTGACTGTTGCATTTATGGAAAAGATAGAATTGCAGAAAGACGGAGCTTTTTATTACGAAAACTACATAAAGATGTTTCTCCTCACATTTCTCTCTGTTTATCTTAAAAAAAAAAGAGTTGTGTCTCTCGCGTTTAAGTTCCACAATTATCAGCCCGTATGTGAGTAGCATGATTATACATATAATAATTACCTGCAGCAACGTGCATCGTGGCAGCGGCTCTTTCGGTCGTTGGATCGTTTATTAAAAGTACTCTCATTCCATTAGTGAGAATCAATCCTCTGTACAGTCTGTCGTCATTTTCCGACTTCACTATGTAAACCCTTTTCTTAGGTTCGTTCTCCATGTTGAACCACCACCAGACTGTGGTATCGGGAAGTTCTGTTCGAAATAATCGTTGAAAGAACAATTCTAAGGTCAAGATCTCGCCAGTCTATTATGATTATTTACATATATAAAAATGTGAGTGAACGCTAGTGCTAACAATAAGTTCGAAATAAATACAAAGAAATTTAGAGACTAAATAATGTAATCTAAGTCTTAAAATTGTTTCATATTGCACGAAATAGCAGAATATTACTAATTACACTGGTCGACAAAAAATGACTTTTTTTCTGATTCAAGCATCGGACTAGGCTTATCTTGTAGATTTTTCATCGCTGAACACGAATCTGGCCTCATAAATTGCTTATCACGTCAGGATTTTAAGAAAAATGGACTCAAAAACTCAAAAAACCCTGTTTTTGCCTTTTTTTGATCACTTGTAGATTATGAAACTAAGGTTTTAGAAGTCTTTACATAGGCTTCAATTGAAGCTTGAACCTTCAGCTAAAAGAATCAAATCGAAAAAACTTTGAATCAATCATAATTTTTCATGTAGTACAACTTTTTCATGCGTGCGAACTCTCGTTGCACACATAGTGTGTGCAGTGGCATACTTACTCTTTCTTGGGTGTGTGTGTGTGTGTGTGTGTGTGTGTGTGTGTGTGTGTGTGTGTGTGTGTGTGTGTGGGTGTGTGTGTGTGTGTGTGTGTGTGTGTGGGTGTGTGTGTGTGTGGGTGGGTGCGCGCGCGCAAATAACAGAGAAGTGCACGAAATGTATATGCTTATACACTTCTTACATATATTTTTACCGCCATGTTCGGACATAATGATTGGCTACAAAATAGGAAATGTTTAGGGACTTGAGAACTTTTCTATCCGGTAACCAATCAACGCGCTCGACAAAATTTTATACAAATAAAATATTAGATCACGACACAGTAACTAGCTAATATGGATGTAACGACGAGTTTCAAAATCTGTTTCTACGGTTTCTTCATTACAAATCTTTGAAACGTTCGGCACGTAATTACGAATGAGGTGAAACAAAAGCGACGATAAAAATGATGTCCGAAAGTCGGGAAAGCCGAAGTGATGAAGATTCAATTGAAATCCAAGAGAGAATTGAGGTAAATTCTTCGTATACTCGTTTAGATCATATCCTTTATCTGTATGGGATAAAATTAAATTTTTAAACTTAGGGAACAAGTTCTTCCACAATATGAGAGAAAAGTGCGATATGTTCAATATATTCGCGAATGTGTTAATATGTTGTTTGATTCCTATATTATTTATTTATCTACAGCTTATTTTTTATTCTTAAAAACAATGCATTAAATAGTTTACTTTGTATCTACTTGGAACCAAAACCTTGCCAATGTAGTTGTGCATGATGAAGCCAGTACGAATGGACATAACAAAAATGAGTTATATACATTTATTATAATAATATATGTAATAACTATGATATAAGTATACTGCAAGTATAATTTCTTTTAAATTCACTCTAGATTATAATATAAAAAACATGGATGTCAAAATCTGTGTAATTTTATATTTAGTGTATTTCTGTTTATTGTATTACTTAAAATTATTGTCTAGAGAGATGTCCATGTAGATGACATAATAATACAAGACAGGTTTGTGATATAAGTTTTTAAAGCATGATGCAGAAGATGAAGATATAATTTAAGAGTGTTATTTACTTTTTATAATAGCGAAGACATATTGGATTTCTCAGAAGCTGTAGAAAAGTTGGTAGAAGGTCTTTTGAGTGTTCATCAACCTCAGCGCTGAAGTACATTGATGAAGTACTTTGCTCTCAGCCTTAATAAACATAATAAATATTTTTCTTTTAAGCAGATAAAAGAACTTTCAGAATAAATAAATTTGTTATACATGTATTATGTTAATTAAATATTAATTTTATTTGTGTTAAATATTGATAATACATAATACAACAACAGTTTTCAATTTAAAAAATGACACAATTTTATTATTGAAGTACATATCTTAACACATTGAATTTTATAAACAGTAATTAGTCAAGAAAAAGAGTAAGTTAAAAACTACGAATGGATAAATTATGTTATAAATCAAATCAATTTTAATTTTTGTTTTTTAAATCAGTTTGGACCGATAATTATCCAAAGAAGATATACAAACACCATTATTTTTTAAATATTTTTAGTTATTGTTTACTGTAAAATTGTTTAAATAATACAATGTCGTTGATTTGTTTCACTTTTCTTTCATCTAAAACTATGAATTGACCTATGTTACAGGGTCCGTTATTAACGGACGTCACACATATTGTTAATTTAGGGTTTTTCTTATTCATGAATTTCTAAAAAAAAAAACACATAAGAAATTACTTATAAATAATATACGTTCTAGCATTAAGCGTTTGAAATAAAATATTCAAGCTTGACAATCTTAATTTGTGGTAATAAACGTTCCGTTTTCACAACAAAAATTTGATTTTGATTGATTGAGTTTTACATATGCGCGTACAGATTTGTTATTAAAAAATACGTTATACAATATACCTTCAAGAACCCATTTAACTCATGCAACGTTATTTTATGCAATATATGTATTTTAGTATTAATTCGACTGAAATTATATTCCTGTGTACAAATTTCACTCCAGAATGTAATGGACAGATCGTTCAATGTGTTCGGTTCTTTTCTTTTATAGTGTTTAATAAGTGACGCCTTTCTTGCCTCAAATATCTTTTCAGTCATATTGTTCTGAAACATAATTACAATGTTATCGTTAATATTCTTGTAAAGGAATATATATAATTTTTATGTTATTTTTGCATTTAGTGCGCTTGTGTGCATACATGTATACTTGGACATGTATACATGTATACTTTTTACATTATATATCACGAATTATGCCAAATATCTCTGAAAATTTGTACAGAAGGTATAGAATGTATATTTCTCGTGCCAAGAAAAAAAATTTCTGAGACAAAATTGCAATAGTTTGAAAATAAAAGTAATTGGAAGCAAACAAATGAGCGATTTAAATACGAATCGAGGAGATTTCTTAATATAGTCCATTGTAGATTGCTAGCAAAGAGATTGCAGAAGATTCAACGGATTAATTTATTTGGATTTTGCTGATCAACATGTCATTGTGTTCTGATCACAAGTTTCGTCAGCAGAACATAAGATTAATATGATTATAGACTGATATCAGTACGTTGTAACTTTCGTTCGAATCTAATGCCAAATTGCAGTAACAAACTATTGAGAATTTGCTTATCAAGTACTTACTATCATAAAGTTCATATAATTATAAATTTTTTGTTCGACATATTTATGCACGGGATCTTGATTTTGGATCCCAATTGCCAAGCCTCGTATTTTGTTCGTTTTGAATGTAGTAGTACTATTCACTGCTCCCATTTCTTTCTCTACTAACGTATTAAAACAAAATGAATTAATTATATGTTCTATAAAGTCTAACAAGACTTCCGACTTTATCGATAGCCCCTCAATCTGATAGATTACCATCGTACATGAGGTCAGATGAAATTTAGTCTCTTCGTGAAATACGAAATGGTAATCTAGAATAAATATAATTGTATAATAAATATAATATAATACAAATATAATATAATATAAATATAATATAAATATAATTATAACGTAATGTAACATAAATATTAATAACATTCTAACTGTATCATATTTATATAAATGTAGAGGTAAATTAATTCTTATAAAATGGACAATATCAACCAGTTTCTGAAGTTTTATCATATGAAATTTTTCAAGACAGTCAAATGTGTCGAAAAGAGATTTCGCAAGTGCAATTTCTGTTGTCAATTTCGTCGATAGAATGCCAACAAATATATAACTAAAATTTGCTAATAAATACAATCCAAGTAAAAAATTTTTCATATATAAACATATAAAATATATCCGTATATATTTTCTGTCTCTTGTGTAATCTCCATACGAAAATATAGGGAAAGTAATGTCTGATATTAATTTATAAATTTTAATTTTTTTTTCTACTTATTACTGCGTGAAATCGAGAAAATGAAAAAAAGAGACTAGATGCAGATTGAGAATCGATGTAAAGTATGAATTCTAGTTATTAATTACTTATATGTACATTCGTTATTACTTACCATCTGGTAATTTAATATTACGATTGAACGTCTCCTCAATATAAAATGCGGACACATGCGATAATTTGTTCTCAATCATACGAGCTATATCCAGAGCTTCTGCTCGAGTAACGTTACCGTGTATTAAACCCTCCACATGCATAGAGTCGAAAAATCCCGATATAAAACTATCAAGCCTTTCAAAAGTTACATCTGCGTAACATTATCATAAACATACAAAATGTTCATAAAGATTTTTCATACAAAATATTTAAAATATTTGAGATGGAATGATATATATATATACCTTCTTTTCTACACTTACAATCATATAATTCTAATATCTGTGTCGTCATCCATATACGCTCGGATATTAAGAATAAAAGATAATTACATGTTTTTTGAAACGGTTCTATTTTATGAAATTCTTCAAGTTCCTTCATCCTGAGCTTTTTATTCTATAATAATGAACAAAATGAAATATTAGTAACTGTGATTTAATTTAAACAAGAAATTTGATATCCTATTGCACATACAGTTTGCTTCTTAGTTTCGAAATTTATTGGATTTAGCTTAAAGTTTATCATTCGATCGATGATCTTTTCCAGCAGTACGTGTTGCTTATTGTCCAAGCCACATATTTTAAGCTAAAGAAAACGTACTTATATTAAATAAATAATTCTCAATTTACATACTATATAAATTATATACAGGATGTCTCTCTCTGATAATTGCCACTTCATGGACATATGTAGATTGCTAAACTTAATTTTAAATTTATATTTTTAAAAATTTATATTTTTTGTAAATATATATGTATATAATATATATATATATATATATTATATTTTCAATTTTTCAATAAATAATATATATATATGCGGAAACAAGAGTATACGGCAAAACTATAGAGTAATGAATGACGAATGAGGAAAGAAGTGTTTACGGAAAGAGACAGCTCTTTATTTGAATAAAAAAATTTGAATACGAATAAAAAAAAACCTGCATTTAAATAAAATACAAAAGTTGCAGAATTTATAAATCCAATTTGTATTTCAATGAAAGAATGATATATTTTAATACTCTAATTTATCTATAATTTCATAACAGAAACTCTCTTAAGAGCAAGAATTTTTATAGTCTTCTGCTACTGAAATTACACAATTTTATGTAAATTAACGTAATTTAATTTAATCTTATTTTTTTATACAATTTCTTTTGCTGAGATTATATGATTAATTCCGTCCGACTATATGATATCTAATAATATTTTTATGACATATAAATATTATGTATTATTATTTTTATGATTTTACTAACACATATTCCTTTGTAATTAGCACAAAGCTCCCAGTGTAGATCAACTAAAGCAGCAGGGTATACATATTCACTAAGAGATTCGTTAATAAGGTCGGCAAACATAATTGTGAAATGTTCATTAAGGGGATCTATACAGGCAACTGAACTGTAAAAGTATAATTATGAAATAAGTAAACACATAAGAGAGCCGGACATTTTTCAAAACATTAATTATAATAATAAAGTTCATATATTAAAATTTACATAAAAGTTGAACAATTGTCATACGCGTTTCGAACTCACATTTACGAGAAGAATAATATTACTCAAGCTTGTGCATACCTGACAAATTGAAAGATCATAATAGCTTTTGGTTCGTTGAATTGGTCATCTTTTTTATGCCAAAGTTTTAATAATCTTGTTTTCTTTATGATTGTAGGAAACTGGCTTGCCTATAATATTTTCAATATTTAATACATGCCATGATTTAAAAACACAGTAAAATTCCGTGATTCTCTCAAGTGGATAAAAAATGATTCTTTGCGCAAAAACAAAAAGGCAAAAATGTGAAATAAATTTCTTTAGACAAAAAATTAGGCAAAATCGAACAATTATGATACTATTATGACATATATCGAATATTGATATATATCAATGTTCATAATGTATCACAATATGTATCATAATTGCTACATTTTGTTTAAATTCTCTAGAGATTTTATATTGTTTAATATTACTGCTATTTATTATTATTTATTATATACGTGCTCAGTGTAGTCATTATTAATAATAACGAGAATTGTTTTCAATTACATTATCATGCGGTTTTATATTAGTCGTCGTTGGTATAAATTCGTTACAGGTTGGAATATTAAATTGTATATGAGGGTATTTGTTTAGAGTCCAGCTGATGCATGCTTCCATCGGTACCTTCTCTATCTTGTAATTATAGTAATAAATGCTATCCGTGATATTTTCATATTTTTTCGAGCCAACGTAAATGCTCATACATAGCGGTGATAAAAAACCTTCGATTATATTTTGTACGGATTTTCTTTTCCATCCGATAGGGATGTGTTTATCGCGCAGGACATATTTCAGCGGCCATCTACGCATCGATCGAGCTAGATGCGTCACGTATTGAAGAGGTTCCTCTTTCATTTTTAAGCGGAATTTTATTTCCTGTATCTCCTTATATTCCTGCAAAATTCAACATTTTGTTTGTGCAAAATCTCAGACGTTACGTAATAATATTGGAAAATAATATTGGAATATATTGGAAAATATTGTTGATACACCAAAAAGATTGAAGTACAATACAATCAATGATTCTTCATGAAAATAAAATGAAGAAATAAGAATCACGAGGATTTACGAGGAAATCATCGATGGATTACATGATTTATAATGTTATTATATATTAAAAGTTTTTAAATAAATTGTGTTTTATCAACGTACGTTGTATGATCGTCTAAGTGTAAATCCGTCACTCTCTTTTAACATCTTGAGATACTTAAAGTACAATGTCATAATGTCGTCGATGTGCTCGAGACCTTCCTCAGTTAGATTGATAGTGACAAGGAAGAATTTGTGATTTGTTTCGGCGAGCGACCCAGCCTCAATAGAATTAATCCAACCTCTGGTTTTCAAGGCCGACAATAATGACCCTTTCCCTTCATATTTCAACAAATAGGTGAGAAAATGATGGGGCTGTCAGAAGGTGAATATATAAAATCAAGACATATAAATAAAATTATAATTGTATAACGTTAATGATTTAAAATGTAGAAGATCAAATAAATTATCTTACCGAACAGAGAAAGTCAGGTCCACAATACAGATTAAACATCATATGTAGTTTATTATAAGCATCGTGTGGAACGTAATATATTTTGAACACAGACGAAGCCAGTCTTAAGTGGCTGAATGTAGGCGAATGGAGAGTGTTTACTATTGGAGAGAAAAGTTTCACTACCATGTCTTCGAGTTCATCTAAACTCTCTAATATAAAATTTATTTATTAACATCTCAAAATGCATGTTTGAAAGACGTTTTTTAAACGTCTGAAAGTCTTTAAGATTTGTGGAATGGGACAAGATATCAATTTATTATAATCAAAATAAATTAATTGTCTATACAAAGTGCTTGTAGCACAGTTATCGTGTTATTATTAAATCTTTGAAGATGGAAGACTCGTAGAGAATTTTAGAGTCATGAATGAAATGATAATGATCGTATTTTTCACTTAAATGGAACATATCTTAAAAGATGTGTATCTTGAGGTACATTCAGAAAGTAATTTATAATACAAAATTAAAAATCTCTGATATCTGGAGAAAAATCGATTTCGAATTATCTGTGTTGGGCACAGTGCACTTGTATTCATAAATGCGCTTAAAAATAGAAAGTATTGATTAAGTAAATATTGTATATTTTTGATTCGTTTCTTAATGATTAAATACGATCATTACTTAATTTAAAGATCATATTAGTAAGTAAAGTTACACATGCAATCGTACAATAATATATAAATAATCGTGATAAGTATGTCTCTAGGTATGAACACACATTTATTTATCAAAATGAGTTTAATATTAAAGTTACTGTTACTGTTACATATTATGACAACGTGAAAGTATCATCATTTATTATGTACTATTAATGTTATCGTTAATTAACAATATGAATAAACAATTTAATAAACTAAAAATGTTAGAAACTAAATAAATTTCAAACAAAAGATTTTTTCAAATAATTTAAGTTCTCTTTCAAAAGACTGTTATTCTCTCTTATTTGCAATAAAAACGTAATAATATAATATGAATATGATCAAACCTTGTTATTATATAACAAATATAATATAATATAGTATGATATAATATAATATAGTTAAAAACGAGTAAGTAATTACAAAATAGATTACTTTACGTTGTTAATATTGTCTATAAGAATAATTTTTCACATTCTTGAATACTGTAAGTTGACGATGAAAACCGTAGACAAAAATAAGTAACAATCTGAAACATTCTCGGTACTTATTCGAAATGATCATTGTACCTTTGCCAAGGACGCACAGATTCATAAGCTCAGAAGAATAGTATTTGTTATAAAATATCCTTAATATCTCCATTATTTGAATGTCTTTCTCTGGTTGGTCGACAAACTTGAATCTCTCATCAAATATTTGGCATCTCTTGGTGTTGTCTTATATAACTCATAAATTTAATTAACTTTGAGTTATCGTCTAATTCAGTATTCTCGACCTTACGCATTTCATTAAAAATTACGTGATCGGGATAATAATCGACTGGTTTGTTGAAAAACTCGATAAAATAAATCAAGGCATTCTTGAATTTGTTCGGATTTATACTGAAGTAATAAACGGCGGATTCCGTGTAAATTTTGGCATCGATTTTACCGTCATTTCTTTCCACATAGGTGTTGAAAAATTTTTTGTAGCTAGGCTGCTCGTCCTCATTTGGCAAAATATATAATAAACGTTGGTACAAATGCGCCAATCCTGGTAGATTAGATGGGTCACCAGCAGAGCCTATCATGTATAAACACATCTTATTTACAAGTTAAATAAATACATTCGCAAACACCAATTAAAAATCAATTTTTATATTGACATTACGTTTATCGCCATAATGTTTTATTATTTATTTAATTTCATGATTGACAGCGAACTATAAAACAAAAGATTTAATTTCTGATAATGTTACCGTCGTATAATTAAATATAATAATTCCGATTCGATCAACTAAACAAATTAATAGTTTGACGGTCAAACATTAATAAATCTGTAAATTGTAAGTAATATAATATATCTTGAATCACATTCGATTCTTCGATGTTACAACATAATTTTCTGTTAATAAAATTTGAATTATTGAAATGTCAATTTTCGTAATGATTATGATTAAATTGATATTGACTGTCAATACATATATAATTAAGCATCTTAAAAGCTCTTCCTACTGTTGTTAAGAAATCTATTGCGAAAAGTATCATTTTTCTGACAAAAATCGAATTTGATCTTTTTTCTCTATTTTCCGCACTCTTTATTGTTCACTCATCGAGGAGTGATATTTCTCAAAATACAAAGAATGAATGTGTCACGAAGATTGCAATTTTGAAGTGGAAGAACTTTAGAATGTAAATTGCAAAATCTCATAAATCAACGATTTATGAGACGATTAAATCGACATTCGAATTTACTATATTTTTTTATTCGATGATATGTTTTTCATCATTTATTTCTTTTAGAGTTACTTTCATATTTGAGATACAAAAGATAAAAAAATCGTTTTATGCAGGAAACAAATTGTATATTCAAAAAGAAGTGTATTTGACAGTTGCATTTATGGAAAAGATAGAATTGCAAAAAAGAAAGACAGAGCTTTTTATTACGAAAACTACATAAAGATGTTTCTCCTCACATTTCTCTCTGTTTATCTTATAAAAAAAGAGTTGTGTCTCGCGTTTAAGTTCTAGAATTATCTACATGTACATGAGTAGCATAATAATACATGTAATAATTACCTGCAGCAACATCTAACGCGGCAGCGGCTCTTTCGGTCGTTGGATCGTTTATTAAAAGCACTCTCATTCCATTAGTGAGAATCAATCCTCTGTACAGTCTGTCGTCATTTTCCGACTTCACTATGTAAACCCTTTTCTTAGGTCCGTTCTCCATGTTGAACCACCACCAGACTGTGGTATCGGAAAGTTCTGTTCAAGAATCGTTAAAGGAACGTTTCTAAGGTCAAGATCTCGCCAGTCTATTATGATTATTTACATGTATAAAAATATAAGTGAAAGTAAGTGCTAACAATAAGTTCAAAATAAATACAAAGAAATTTAGAGACTAAATAATGTAGTCTAACTCTTAAAATTGTTTTATATTGCACAAAATAGCAGAATATTACTAATTATTATTAATTAAAACGATCGCATTATTACACCAAAAAATTAAATTTTCTTGATTGATCACCGTATATATATTTGAGCTTTTTGTTAGTAAAATATTTACTATTAGAGATGTTTGCATGAAAAATATAATTGTTTGAGAATGTGCAAAAACGAAAATTTATTGACTGGTACCGTGGTATGAGTAGCGGAGAAACAAATAATTTATTAGTTTATATTGATTTACATTATATTTGAATTTTTACATTTTTACTCGGGAACTTCCGTATCCAGCAGCCAATCAACACGCTCGATGATAAAATTGTATACAAGTAAAATATTAGATCACGGCACAGTAACTAGCTGATATAAATGTAATGACGAGTTTCAAAATCTGTTTTTACGGTTCTTTCTTTACAAATCTTTAAAACGTTTGGCGCGTAATTACGAATGAGGTGAAACAAAAGCGACGATAAAAATGATGATCGACGTCGAGGAAGACGGAGTGATGGAGATTCAATTGAAATCCGAGAGAGAATTGAGGTAACTCTCTTCGTATACTCGTTTAGATCATACCATTTATCTGTACTACGGTGTAAAATTAAATTGTTAAAGTACACAGGGAACAAATTCTTCCAAAGTATGAGAGAAAAGTCAACTCGTGAATGTGTTAATACGTGTTGTCCGACTCTCAAATGATATATGTTATTTATCTGTCTACAGCTTATTTTTTATTCGTAAAAACATTGTGTTAAATAGTTTACTTTGTATCTACTTGGAGCCAAAACCTTGCCAATGAAGTTGTGCCATAATGAAGCCAGTACGAATTGACATAACAAAAATGAGTTATATGCATTTGTTATAATATTATATGTAATAATTATGATATAAATATACTGCAAGTATAATTTCCTTTAAATTCACTCTATAATACAAAAAACATGGATGTCAAAACTTGTGTAATTTTATATTTTATTTTTCTTTATTGTATTACTTAAAATTGTCTAGAGAGATGTCCATGTAGATGACATAATAATACAAGACAGGTTTGTGATATAAGTTTTTAAAGCATGATGCAGAAGATGAAGATATAATTTAAGAGTGTTATTTACTTTTTATAATAGCGAAGACATATTGGATTTCTCAGAAGCTGTAGAAAAGTTGGTAGAAGGTCTTTTGAGTGTTCATCAACCTCAGCGCTGAAGTACATTGATGAAGTACTTTGCTCTCAGCCTTAATAAACATAATAAATATTTTTCTTTTAAGCAGATAAAAGAACTTTCAGAATAAATAAATTTGTTATACATATGTTAATTAAATATTAATTTGTTAATTAAATATTAATTTTATTTGTGTTAAATATTGATAATACATAATACAACAACAGTTTTCAATTTAAAAAATGACACAAATTTTATTATTGAAGTACATATCTTAACACATTAAATTTTATAAACAGTAATTAGTCAAGAAAAAGAGTAAGTTAAAAACTACGAATGGATAAATTATGTTATAAATCAAATCAATTTTAATTTTTGTTTTTTAAATCAGTTTGGACCGATAATTATCCAAAGAAGATATACAAACACCATTATTTTTTAAATATTTTTAGTTATTGTTTGACTGTAAAATTTGATGTTTAAATAATACAATGTCGTTGATTTGTTCAACTTTTCTTTCATCTAAAACTATGAATTGACCTATGTTACAGGGTCCGTTCTTAACCGACCTCACACATATTGATAATTTAGGGTTTTTCTTTTTCATGAATTTCTAAAAATAAAAACACATAAGAAATTACTTATAAATAACATACGTTCTATAGCATTAAGCGTTTGAAATAAAATATTCAAGCTTGACAATCTTAATTTGTGATAATAAACGTTCCGTTTTCACAACAAAAATTTGATTTTGATTGATTGAGTTTTACATATGCGTGTACAGATTTGTTATAAAAAAATACGTTATACAATATACCTTCAAGAACCCATGTAACTCATGCAACGTTATTTCATGCAATATATGTATTTTATTATTAATTCGATTGAAATTATATTCCTGTCTACAAATTTCATTCCAGAATGTAATGAACAGATCGTTCAATGTCTTCGGTTTTTTGTTATACTCTTCAATAAGTGACGCCTTTTTTAACTCAAACATCACTTCAGTCATATGGTCCTGAAACATAATTATAATGTTATCGTTAATATTCTTGTAAAGACATATATATAATTTTTATGTTATTCTTGCATTTAGTGCGCTTGTGTGAATACATATATACTTGCACTTTTTAGATTATATATCACAAATTATGTTAAATATCTCTGAATATTTGTACAGAAAGTATAGAATGTATTTTTTGTGCCAAGAAAAAACAATTTTCTGGGACAAAATTGCAATAATTTGAAAATGAAAGCAATTTGAAGCAAACAAATGAGCGATTTAAATACGAATCAAAGATATTTCTTAATGTAGTCCATTGTAGATTGCTAGCAGAGAGATTGCAGAAGATTCAACGGATTAATTTATTTGGATTTTGCTGATCAACATGTCATTGTGTTCTGATCACAAGTTTTGTCAGCAGAACATAAGATTAATATGATTATAGATTGATATCAATCCGTTATAACTTTCGTTCGAATCTAATGTCAAATTGCAGTAACAAATTACTGAGAATTTGTTTATCGAGTACTTACTACCATAAGGTTCATATGATTATAAATTTTTTTTTCGACATCTTTATGCACGGGATCTTGATTTTGGATCCAAATTGCCAAGCCTTGCACTTCTTTCGTTCTGCATGTACCAATCACTGTTCTCTTTTCTTTCCCTACTAACGTATTAAAATAAGATGTCATAAATATATGTTCTATTAAGTCTAACAAGACTTCCGACTTTATCGATTGGCTTTCAATGTAATAGAATACCAGCGTACATGAGACCAGGTGAAATTTAGTTTCTGCGTGAAATATGAAATGGCAAGCTACAATAAATATAATTGTATAATAAATATAATAAATAGAATATAATATAATAAATATAATTGTAACGTAATGTAACATAAATATAATATTGTAACTGTATCATATTTATATAACTGTAGACGTTAAATTAATTTTTATAAAATAAACAATATCAACCCGTTTCTGAATAAGTTTTATCATATGAATCGTCCGAAATAGTCAAAAGTGTTGAAAACAGATTTTCCAAGTGCATTCTTTGTTGTAAATTTCATCGATAGAATGCCAGCAAAAATATAACTAAAATATAACTAAAATTTGCTAATAAATACAATCCAAGTAAAAAGTTTTTCATATATAAAAATACAAAATATATCCGTATATATGTTTTCTTTCTTTTGTGTAATCTCCATACGTAAATGTAGGAAAAATAATATCTGATATTAATTTATAAATTTTAATTTTTCTTTCTAATTGTTACTGCGTGACAAGCGAGAAAATAAGAAAAAAGGGCTAGATGCAGACCGAGAATCGATGTAAAGTACGAATTCTAGTTATTAATTACTTATATGTACATTCGTTATTACTTACCATCTAGTAATTTAATATTACGATTGAACGTCTCTTCAGTAGGCAATGCAGACACATGCGATAATTTGTTCTCGATCATACGAGCTATATCCAGAGCTTCTGCCTGAGTAACGTTACCGTGTATTAAACCCTCCACATGCACAGAGTCGAAAAATTCCGATATAAAACGATCAAGTTTTTCAAAAGTTACATCTGCATAACATTATCATAAAATATTTTATACAAAATATTTAAAATATTTGAGATGGAATGATATATATATATACCTTCTTTTCTACACTTACAATCATATAATTCTAATATCTGTGTCGTCTTCCATATACGCTCGGAGACTAAGAATCTAAAATAATGATATGCTTTTAGAAACGGTTCTATTTTATGAAATTCTTCAAGTTCCTTCATCCTGAGCTTTTTATTCTATAATAATGAACAAAATGAAATATTAGTAACGCTGTGATTTAATTTAAACAAGAAATTTGATATTTTATTGCACATACAGTTTGCTTCTTAGTTTCGAAATTTATTGGATTTAGCTTAAAGTTTATCATTCGATCGATGATCTTTTCCAGCAGTACGTGTTGCTTATTGTCCAAGCCACATATTTCAAGCTAAAGAAAACGTCCTTATATTAAATAAATAATTAAATTCTCAATTTACATACTATATAAATTATATACAGGATGTCTCTCTCTGATAATCGCAATTTCATGGACATATGTAGTTAGCCAAACTTAATTTTAAAAATCTATATTTTTTTGCAAATATATATATATATACACTTTTCGCAAAAATTAAGGGAACAAAAAAAAATTCCAAATTTTTTAGTAATTTTTGACAGGCTGTAAGTCAGTGAAAAATGGTCATATCGGCAATCTAAAAAAAGCAATCTGAAGCTTGAAGATTGTACTTTTTAGATCTTGCAGTCAAAAATTTCTACAAGTCGCAGTTCCCGTGCAATCCTTCAATAAAGCACGGAAAAAAATTTTTGCAAATTTTACACATTTTATTTTTCAGTCCACGGGCATGAAAAAATTTTTTCGAGCTTAGCCAATGCATGAATCAAATAGCCTGTTTATTCGGCTTCAATTTGGTTTTTTTTAAATTTGGATACGACCTTTTGTCTCCGAGATATTGAATTTTGAATCCAAAAGGATCCTTTTTTGTTCAACCGCCAATATCTCGGCAGCCATTGGTCGCACAGCAAATTTAAGGGCAGTTTTGAAATCTGGAATAAATTTCCTACAAGATTCTGTCATGATTTTCTGGAAAAAAAAATTTTCTTTTTCTACACGTTAACATGAAGAAAGTAACGAAAAGTAACTTTTTCCCTTGTTTTGGAAAATCGACTGTATCTTTGTTCATACTGGCAACAAAGCTAGGGTTTGAAGGTCATTTTACAGCTAAATGTGCCATTAATAACCCTGTAAATTTTCAGACCGATCCACTGAACCGTTTTTCTGGATCGATTGATCGAAATTTCGAAAAAAATTAAAGGAACACGGTTTTTGTTGCTAAACTTAGCGTAATCTTCTTAGAAATGAAAAAATTCATTTTTTCACGACTGTTTACACAATTCTTCATTACAGGTTAATTTGGAAAAAAAAAAATTTTTTTTTCGAAAAATTTTTGAAAAATTTTCAAAAAAAATTTTTGTTTTTTTTTCAAATTTTTTTTTCCAAATTTTCTTTCAAAGCAGAAAAAAACGATACTTTTCGGAAATAACGTCGATTCCTGACCGCCGGCATTAGCGTTTCCCAAAACATACCACGTGGAGGTTGCACGGTCGGATTTATGCTTCTTTTGTGCTTATGCACGTGTATAAATGAATCTTTAGGAGTAATGAGATCCCGTGGTTCGTCAGCTCCACAGTATTTAAAGACTCCAAACTCATTCTCCAAAGTGTGTGTGTGTGTGTGTTTGTGTGAATCTTTAGGAGTAATGAGACCCCGTGGTTCGTCAGCTCCACAGTATTTAAAGACTCCAAACTCATTCTCCAAAGTGTGTGTGTGTGTGTGTGTGTGTGTGTGTTTGTGTGAATCTTTAGGAGTAATGAGACCCCGTGGTTCATCAGCTCCACAGTATTTAAAGACTCCAAACTCATTTCCTAAAAGTGTTTGTCGTGTTTAGTATCGAGTGTTCCCGCCTCTATTCCGAATCACAACCTGTCAGGCATATTCGAAATGCAATTGCGAATCATCCGCTGTGGAATCCTACGCCAAATTGTGATTAAAGCGCTCCAATGCGGCTAAATTGTTTAAAATCGGGTAGTTTTGACGCAATCGAGAAACGTTTCGTAGCCGTCGTCGTTGTTGTTGTTGTTGCTGTTGACGGTTCGGGAATTGTTGAGCGATGATGTTAGCTGGAACAAAAGGTTCTCGACGAACTTCAAGGATGATTGCCCGATCGTCCCGACGAGTTGTTACCCGATGTCGACCTTGTCCAGCGCGTCGCTCATACCCACCTGTTTCAAGGTATCGGTTATAGGCACGGGACACAACTGAAGGACTAACGCCAAATCGTTCACCAACCTGGTCTCATTACTCCTAAAGATTCACACAAACACACACACACACACACACACACACACTAAAGATTGGAGAATGAGTTTGGAGTCTTTAAATACTGTGGAGCTGACGAACCACGGGGTCTCATTACTCCTAAAGATTCACACAAACACACACACACACACACTTTGGAGAATGAGTTTGGAGTCTTTAAATACTGTGGAGCTGACGAACCACGGGGTCTCATTACTCCTAAAGATTCACACAAACACACACACACACACACACACACACACTTTGGAGAATGAGTTTGGAGTCTTTAAATACTGTGGAGCTGACGAACCACGGGGTCTCATTACTCCTAAAGATTCATTTATACACGTGCATAAGCACAAAAGAAGCATAAATCCGACCGTGCAACCTCCACGTGGTATGTTTTGGGAAACGTTAATGCCGGCGGTCAGAAATCGACGTTATTTCCGAAAAGTATCGTTTTTTTCTGCTTTGAAAGAAAACTTGGAAAAAAAATTTGAAAAAAAAACAAAAATTTTTTTTGAAAATTTTTCAAAAATTTTTCGAAAAAAAATTTTTTTTTTGTTTTTTTCCAAATTAACCTGTAATGGACGAAGAATTGTGTAAACAGTCGTGAAAAAATGAATTTTTTCATTTCTAAGAAGATTACGCTAAGTTTAGCAACAAAAACCTTGTTCCTTTAATTTTTTTCGAAATTTCGATCAATCGGTCCAGAAAAACGGTTCAGTGGATCGGTCTGAAAATTTACAGGGTTATTAATGGCACATTTAGCTGTAAAATGACCTTCAAACCCTAGCTTTGTTGCCAGTATGAACAAAGATACAGTCGATTTTCCAAAACAAGGGAAAAAGTTACTTTTCGTTACTTTCTTCATGTTAACGTGTAGAAAAAGAAAATTTTTTTTTCCAGAAAATCATGACAGAATCTTGTAGGAAATTTATTCCAGATTTCAAAACTGCCCTTAAATTTGCTGTGCGACCAATGGCTGCCGAGATATTGGCGGTTGAACAAAAAAGGATCCTTTTGGATTCAAAATTCAATATCTCGGAGACAAAAGGTCGTATCCAAATTTAAAAAAAACCAAATTGAAGCCGAATAAACAGGCTATTTGATTCATGCATTGGCTAAGCTCGAAAAAATTTTTTCATGCCCGTGGACTGAAAAATAAAATGTGTAAAATTTGCAAAAATTTTTTTCCGTGCTTTATTGAAGGATTGCACGGGAACTGCGACTTGTAGAAATTTTTGACTGCAAGATCTAAAAAGTACAATCTTCAAGCTTCAGATTGCTTTTTTTAGATTGCCGATATGACCATTTTTCACTGACTTACAGCCTGTCAAAAATTACTAAAAAATTTGGAATTTTTTTTTGTTCCCTTAATTTTTGCGAAAAGTGTATATATAT